>BCLH01000174.1:17631-138274 GCA_001602315.1 Zoysia pacifica | reverse complement strand
AAGAAAGTAACACGACTCATAGTGCTTTGCCTCTGACGTTGACTGCCACCGATACTGTTTCGATTCCGAATCTCGATTGGTCCACTTCTTTTTATATATATATATATATATATATATATATATATATCTTGTGGGGGCACACCCAACGCTTCGAAACCGACCAACGCCTCCACCGCAGAGGAGAGAGAGAAGGAACGGCTTTGCCGCTCGTGAGTCGTGACCCACGACGCGGAAGGCGACGCCAACTGGCACCGACGCTGTCGCTTGGCTCCCGCTTGGCGTTGGCCTCTCCTCTCCACTCCTCCTCCCGATTGCATGATGGCATCGGCAGCCGATGCGGCTGCGGCAGCAGTCGCTTGTTAGAAATTTATCTTCACCTAATTTGATTTACCGACTTTAATAGTTCTTTGACTTAATCGCGAGACACCCAGCCTATTATAGCTGGTGAACCTCTATCGCTAACGTCATAATAAATAAAAGTGAGAGGCCGATCAGGACTCAAGACATAAGTTCGTCCGTACCGCCGCACCTCACCGACATCCTTAAACCCGATCTGTGAGGAGGCGCTGTGCTGACGGGAAGCACCACCGCCGTTACCGCCACGACGACCGCCGTCACCGAAAGATCGACGACGTCGGCATGACTTGTACACCACTACCCTCTCCACCGACCGACGCTGTGTTAGCGCAGAGGACTGCATCGACAAAAGGCAGATAGCCGGATCGTCTTCCACGACTCCGGCGATCGGATCCGAAGATATTGACCACCTCTGAACCACAGATTTATCACCGACACAGAAACTCTCGGATCTACACTCCTAAACATCGAGAGAAGATAACAACATCGCTAAGATAGAGATCTCCGGCGGTGGCGAAGAGTGGGCGGAGGCGTGCCCCACGCTGTGGCGGAACCTACGGCTGCTCGCCGCCGAAGAGGTGAGCGGCTAGCATAATTGTCGGTGTTGTTTGGCTACCTAGTGACTGACTAAGTGAGTAGAATCACGCTCATTGTCTGGGTGAGAAATTTTGACTTCACATAGGCCCTGTTTGGTACAGCTGGAACTTAATAAAAAAGCAGCTTATTTTCCTAGCTGGTGAAAAGCAGCTGAAAAATAAGATGCTGTTTAGTTTATTCTGATAAGCTGCTGAACTAATAAGCTGTAAAATAAGTTTGCTGTTTGACACAGCTTCTGTTTATTTCTGTGAATAAGCTAAAAATAAGCTGTGCCAAAGGCCATAGTCTGTTGCTTCTTCTGTGGACGCACTGGCATTTGGTGCAACTTGTTAGTTAACTATTCCAGCTAGTTACTCTAAGTTTTGTGACCTTTTGGGTGATTGGAGCGTTGGAGCTCAGGTGTAGCATCTGCTAATTGAACCAACGTTGTACGTACGGCCAACTACCTCCATTCGCTGTGATTTTAGTCCCCTTACGTTGTGTGACGTGGGGCTGGGCGTCTTGGCCCACACGGCTGGAAGTTAAGAACACCTGAGCTTTCCGTGATTGGTACTACTAACTTGATTAAGTACCCTGTTTTCCTGCCTCATTGGGGACATGGTTTCTCACTTTTATTCTTCCATAAAAGTACATTGTCTCAAATCTTGGTACGATAAATGTGTTGCCTTTGCTCGATTGATATGTTCTCTTGGTCTAAATGGTGATCTTTTTTGTTCATCCTGGTATAATGTATTTTTCAGTGGAAGATTTTAGGTGTAGTATACGTTTTACTTGTACCGTTGTACCGCTAGGCCAAATGTTCGTCAACTGATATACATGGTCTCATTGGAAATCACGAAAATGCCAAGTGTAGTTTGTTTTGTCTGGACAATTACCCATATTTTGTTTTATAACCATGTAAATTTAAATATACTTAAATTAATGTGGATAATTAACTGATAGATTCTCTCTTTTCTATAATGTTTGTTGCCTCACGGCTCTAGGTTGAACTTGCAAAAATGCTATTGAATGAAGGCCAAATGCACCTGTTTGAACACTGGCCGGAGCCAGGTGTTGATGATGACAAGAAAAGAGGCTTCTTTGATCAGGTGTGTGTTCATGCTCAGAACACACTGCATTGTTATTAATAATATATATAACATGAGTACATAGTTAGTTGTACCATGCTTATTGCTCTACTGAAACAAAGAGCCCATGATCTATTTCTCTACTGAAACAAAGAGCCCATGATCTATTTCTCTAGAACTGTATTTAAGTACTATGTTCTCTTTCTCTCTAGAACTGTATTAAGGTGTTGTGTTCTCTTTCTTTTTTATGTAAAACTTGCACAAGTGTCTCTATAGACATAATTTATCCCTGGGAAGTTATTGGAATGAATATATAAGTCATTTCCTCGTAGCTAAAACTAGGTTCGCCGACTTAATTCAAGCTATCCTGGAGGGCTGGTATCGTACATTCAGAATGCCAGGAAACTGTTGGCAGATTCAAAGGCAGGAAAGAATCCATATGATGGTTTAAGTCTTCTGATATACGTCTTCTTAGCGTTTATCTTATCCCAAATATTTTTTCTTTTGTGGTTTTGTTCTGGAAACAATTGAAATTGACCAGAATGAACATAAAGTTAAATTAGTATGAAACACAACATGATGCATGCTTACTAGGATGAATGGTTGCTCTTTACTTTAACTTGATAGGCTCATTATTTTCTCTACCTTTCTTCATCCTTTTTCCCCCCTTTTTTGTGGTGACATGTGTAATAGATTGTAAATTTTGATGCATTTTTAAGTCAACAAGAACAAGGTGTTCCTTATGCGTTAACATGAGGGTTTGTGTTGCAACTTAGAAGTAAGGCCTGCTTTTATGTGATCGATACTGCCAATTCAAGATGATTTTTATCGCTTTTTCTAGGCCGAAATTAGTGCATACTAATGTATGTTGCACATCAAACAAGTAAACCTGTGTTAAATGAGGAAATAATACTTGCAGGTTCCTTCTGGGGATATGTTGACCTTTGGTGACGACAATTTTGTTTTGCTGGAAGCTGCTGGTGTAAAAGAAGCACGCAATGCTGCATTTGTTTTTGTAGCTGGTGGGCTTGGTGAAAGACTTGGTTACAAAGGAATCAAGGTATGAAATTATCTGCTAATCACAAACTTATCGTGGGAAAGACCAGCCATATGTCAACCACTCACCACACTTGAAGATGATAGCCATTAAGTGCTACAGTAACCAGCAGTCATTTGCTGTACCTCAAACTAGATACTAGAGCTGACTCAAAAAGAAAGAAAATTATATACTAGAGCAGCATTGCTTTTATGGTGCCATGTTTCTTTATTCAGAAATTCATCTTCCATGTCTCCAGGCATCATGTTAAAGTTTATATTAGTTACGTGTAATGCTGTTGCACAACATCCCATACAGAAAATTGAATATCAACTGAATTAGTGAGAGTGCAGCTCTATGATTTTGAAATACGGCATAGAGTATTTGAGTAGATGCATTGTTAATCTTGTGGCCTTTAAGCTTTAGTTTTAAACTTTATGTTCATTTTTTCCCTAAATTTAATGCACCTTGATACTTGAAATTGTTGGCCGCTGATATCATTATTTATGTCAATGGGCAGGTAGCACTCCCTCGTGAAACAACCACTGGAAAATGTTTTCTGGGACACTACATAGAATCAATTCTGGCTTTACAGGAGGCCTCCTGCAAAATAGCTAAAGGTACACACTTTGTACTACATGCATAGTGGATTAACGACTCGCATCAATTTTTCCGTTGTGTATGTCATTATTTTCCTAGTACAAGGCTCTTCCCCAGACCTGCACAAGCGGGAGCCACGTGCACCGGCTGCCCTTTTCTATACAAACGAGCTAACTATCGAGCTTTTGAAATCAAACTCCTATTTTGGGATGGATCCATTGCAAGTGAAAATACTAAAGCAGGTATGTTCAATTTCTTTATTCTTTTTGCATGCTCTTATCCTGATTGTGGATATTCTTTTCTTTTTTCAGGAAAAAGTAGCATGTCTGGCTGACAATGATGCAAGGCTTGCATTAGACCCAGATGACAAGTTCAAAATTCAGGTTGTCAATTTCCATTCAAGAATTATTAATGTTGGGTGGGTTTTCAAAATATTCAGCACCCTATTGTTTTTCCTGCAATTTGCATCTCACCTTTTGTACACCCTTTTCTTCTTCGACTTCATCACTTGACAGACAAAACCACATGGGCATGGAGATGTTCACGGTCTTCTTTATTCTAGTGGCCTGCTTGATCAGTGGTATGCTAATTGATTGAAGCTTAGGCTAATGTGCCCTTGAAGAAAATTTTGTGGTTATGATGATTTATCTGATAAACTGTTACTATCTATTTCTTCATTTTATAGGAAGAGTGATGGTCGGAAGTGGGTCCTCTTTTTCCAAGATACGAATGGATTGCTCTTCAACGTATGCGTTACCTTCACTTCTGTATTGTGACTTGAAGTGTTATATTTTGTGGTATAATTACTTATATAGTCTTACAAATTGTTTTGCAAGCCGTACCTTCAGCATTAGGTGTCAGTGCCCTGAAAGGTTACAATGTAAACTCTCTCGCAGTTCCTAGGAAGGCCAAGGAAGCAATTGAAGGAATTACCAAACTTACACATGTTGATGGTAGGGTTTTAGTACCAATTTTGATGTGATATGTTGATGGCTTCAGGCTTTGACACAAGAAATTTGTGACAGTTATTGAATGAATGTTTCAGTGCATAGTAACCTTGTAGGTCTGCACTACATAAATCAAGAAAAATGCCAGAAGTATTTTTCTTCTGGCTCTGCGGAGTTTCATCCAATCATGAGAACCATTGTAAAAATTGCATTTCACTTCCTGTGCATGCTTTTGTTTAACAAATGTCAGTCATCATAATTCTGTTCTTGTGCACAGGTAGAACGATGGTCATCAATGTAGAGTACAATCAGCTTGACCCACTCCTTCGTGCAACTGGGCATCCTGATGGAGATGTAAATTGTGAAACAGGATATTCTCCATACCCTGGAAATATAAACCAGGTAAACTATTTGTTGCAAACATACAAATCTGATACAAATTTATGCAGATTTTCTTATTCGTATGTCACAGTATTTGCAATATGCAGTCAACTTTACTTTGTAATATTCAGATTCGTTGCACTAAGCAAAACTCTGAACTTGTAGTTGATACTGGAACTTGGACCATACATCGAGGAACTCAAGAAAACACGCGGTGCCATTTCTGAATTTGTAAACCCCAAGTAATTTGACTGGCAGCTCACTAAGGAACCTTTTGTTTGAGGATATTGATGCAAGTTTGTTTCTAAATGTAAATCATTGTTTTGTCGATTTAGGTACACAGATTCTACCAAGACAGCATTTAAATCATCCACCCGTCTTGAGTGCATGATGCAAGACTATCCAAAGACACTGCCTCCCTCAGCAAAAGTTGGATTTACGGTAAGAGGCAGGCATGATACATCCTGTTGAATCTTAAGCATGCATCAGCCAACAAATTTATACCATTTGAATAAATCATCCTAGTCTTTTCTTCTTTCCTACTTTCCGTACTACTACACATATGCTATATAGGTCTATTTCGGTGCAAATACAATTAGCAATTCATATTATTGGCGTTCAGTACTTCACATACAGATGAAGACTATTTTCGTAGTGCATCTTCTAACGTTCTGCCTTTATTTACAAATGCTAGGTGATGGATACGTGGCTTGCTTATGCTCCTGTGAAGAATAATCCTGAAGATGCAGCTAAGGTATGCTTTCAACTTTTTCAAAAACTCTGGTAACTCAGCTAAGAATAATCAATTAATCATGCATGTGGTGTTTATATAATTAATTATATAATCTGATATGCCTTCTTGCAGGTTCCAAAAGGCAACCCTTATCATAGTGCAACCTCGAGAGAGATGGCAATCTACAGGGCAAATGGCCTTATCTTGAGAAAGGTGATGCTGTCAGCATATTCTTTTGGAGAGCACTTTTGACACGAGCTACTATTTCTCAATTTGTTTGTGCTCCAACTCACCGATAGCCTTTTCCTCCACTCTTTCCAGGCTGCTGCCCAAATAGTTGATCTCGTAGTTGATGCCTTCAACGGGCAAGAGGTAGAGGTTTGGCCACGCATAACCTGGAGTCCTCGGTGGGGTCTCACATTTAAGGATGTCAAGGAGAAAGTGCGTGGAATCTCTTCAGTTTCTCAGAAGTCAGCTTTGGTTATCAATGGTCAGAACATATTTATAGAAGGCCTTTTATTGGATGGCACTCTTATCATCAATGCTGCCGATGAAGCAGAGGTAAAATACATTAACTCTGAGACCTTGTAGAACATAGAGTACATGTCTCAAGTCAGCACTCAATTTCACTTTGTCTTTACATCGTTCCTACTTGAACGCGCTGAGCCTATTTTCTGCAGGTCAAAGTTACTGGCCATATACAAAATAAAGGCTGGACAATCCACCATGTCGATTATAAGGACACTTCGGAGAAGGAAGAGATCAGAATCCGTGGATTTAAGTTCGAGAAGGTTGAACAGCAAGAGGTGAAGTACACTGAGCCAGGGAAGCATTGCATGAATGCATGAAAAAGCACTCGAGAGTTTCCTAGTAGATTCCTACCGTAAGTAGGGACTGAGTAGTTTCCTACCATGAGTAGGAAATATAGCGTACTTATGGACTGGCTTGCCTCCCCGTTTTGGGAGGCCATCTTTAGTATGTTCAAAATTTTCATTCCTTTCCCAACTTTGAGTAGTTAGGAGCTACTTGTAGGTACTTAACCGATCATCATTCTTGATGTATAGCTGTGCTTGTATAGCAATTTTATTCATAGATAATCCTTCTTAAAGTGTAACTAAAGTTGATTATTTTACATTTGATATTTTTCATATGTCATTGCATGTTGATCGAACAAGTGTGATCCTTTCCATGGTGGAAAGGAGTTGTGATAACTGGCCAGAGATGAGGAAGTCGCCGTCGCTGCTGACTAGGAGTAGATACCGTGGCGGAAAGAGCAAAAGCTGACCAGCCGTTATTTATCGCTTATATATAAAATTTTATAGGGATTGTCTTTGGAACCGTGCCTTTTCCATCCTTAGATTTGATGAACCGTCTGCCGTCTAAGGAAAAATTTTTAAATTAACACCCAATTTTTTTTTGTTTGAAACAAGCACCCAAAAATTATTATTGCGACAGCCTATTGACGAACGGGATCCGATCTCACCAGTTCGATTACAGCTTGATCTCGAGGCAAAAGAAACAGAAGAAATGGAAAGAGCCCGAGGAGTACGGGCTCTATCCCAATGAAGCCCAGGAACGGCCCAGGGAATCGAGAAACCCTACGTGTGGCATCCGCGGCTCTGGTAGACCCCTTATAAGCCGCTGTCCCCGCCGCCGAGCCCTCGTTTTTCTCTCTCCTGCGCTGCGCCGTCGCTCGTCTCCGCCGCCGAATCCGGGACTCCGATCTCGGGTTCACCGCAGCGCACCAAGCCTCCGACCTCCATTTCGATCCGCTCTCCTCTCCGCGCTTCAGGTGGTCACCTCCCCGAGATTTCGCTCCCGGCTTCGTTTCGTCTGTCTCTATTGTCTGATGATTCGTGTGCTGTTTCGCCCGATCCGGAGGTTTGGTGAATTCCGCGCATGTCTGCTCCGATCTGGCTGCTCTAGCCTTGAATCTGCGTCGATTTAGCGGAAAGATTCGATTTTGGGTGGGTTGGTAGTAGCCGTGTTCTCATAGGAGCAGGGATAGAATTTTTTTTTTCTTTATGTCGATGCGCTGCTGTTTGTTTGATAGCTTAGTTCAATAGTTTTCTACGTCACGTTACAAAAAAAAAAATTAAGTTTTCGGTTCAAATATGCCAATTTGCTGCTGGTTACGTCCAGATGGACTTATTTATGATATATCTGGTCCTTTGATTGATGTGAGCTATGTATAAGAATTTTCTTTAAGCTGTATGAAATTGTCTGATGACATGTGCTTCATGATACTGTGCTATGGCATGGGATATTACGATGCAGCTTGTTTTTCTTGACCATTAGTGGGAAGCTGAATTAGTAGTACGTGTAGTGTTTTCCTGACCATTGTTGGAAATCAGAGCTGTAGATGTAGTTATTCATTATTCGGTTATTGCCTGCAGTTTTGTGAACTTTGGATTTATTTGGAGTATTCTGTGTGAGCATATGACATGCTTATTGCCGGGATATGATCTGCTGTTGGTTCTAAAGGCATTAATTGTTTAATTTAGATCCAACTTCACGTGTATTTTTTTAACTTTGTACTTAGGCTTCTAGAATTGTGCCAGCTTTACATTCTGCACATTATCTGTTCCAATAATGATTGGAGTCATTTACCATCTTCTCATATTTTTTAATACATAATGCTTTTGTTGCTAACATGTTGTCCTATTCATTGATAATAGCCATGGCGGGAATGGCACCAGAGGGCTCCCAGTTCGATGCTAAGCACTACGACTCCAAGCTGCAGGAGCTACTGTAAGTAATATTTTCCTTTTACCTTGGCAGCTAGCCACCATCTGAATTTTGCTAGGTCTTTGTGTCTCATCTCAATATATACATGGAATACAGGAGCTCTGGTGAGACTGAGGAGTTCTTCACTCCATATGATGAAGTTTTTGAAAGTTTTGATGACATGGGCCTCCAAGAGAATCTGCTTAGAGGCATTTATGCTTATGGTAGGCTGAGAGTGGTCAGCTTTATGATGTTTTGACAGAATGGTATTCTTCTTACAGGTCCATTATTTTTCTTTTACAGGTTTTGAGAAGCCTTCTGCAATTCAGCAGAGAGGAATCGTTCCCTTCTGCAAGGGGCTTGATGTCATTCAGCAGGCACAATCAGGAACAGGAAAGACCGCCACTTTCTGTTCTGGGATCTTGCAGCAGCTCAACTACAGCTTAGTTGAGTGCCAATCCTTGGTCCTTGCCCCAACCCGTGAGCTTGCCCAGCAAATTGAGAAAGTCATGCGTGCCCTTGGTGACTACCTTGGTGTGAAAGTTCATGCATGTGTGGGAGGAACCTCTGTCCGTGAGGACCAAAGAATCCTTGCAAGTGGTGTTCATGTTGTCGTTGGTACACCTGGTCGTGTGTTTGACATGCTGCGCAGACAATCCCTTCGCCCTGACCACATCAAGATGTTTGTCCTTGATGAGGCTGATGAGATGCTTTCTCGTGGTTTCAAGGATCAGGTACACCCTCTGTTCTGTTACATTTCATCTTTTTTTTGCTTAACCGTGCTGTATGATGCTATGATCATTGTGCAATCAATGTGCTGCTTTGTCATTGAATATCTATTATGTTTGTGTGACCTTCCAATCAAAGCGTGTTAAAAAGCATCTTCTGTCCAATAATTTGTTTGAATGATGTCTTGATCATTGGATCGTGGTGTGATGACCATTTCCTTTGCTACATGCAGATCTACGACATCTTCCAGCTCCTCCCAGCAAAAATTCAGGTTGGAGTTTTCTCTGCTACAATGCCTCCTGAGGCCCTCGAGATTACCCGCAAGTTCATGAACAAACCTGTGAGAATCCTTGTGAAGAGAGATGAGCTTACCCTGGAGGGTATCAAGCAGTTCTATGTGAATGTGGAGAAGGAAGACTGGAAGCTGGACACACTCTGTGACCTGTATGAGACCCTGGCTATCACTCAGAGTGTCATCTTTGTTAACACCCGCCGCAAGGTGGACTGGCTTACTGACAAGATGAGGAGCAGGGACCACACAGTGTCTGCCACTCACGGTGACATGGACCAGAACACTAGGGACATCATCATGAGGGAGTTCAGGTCTGGTTCGTCTCGTGTGCTCATCACCACCGACCTCCTTGCTCGTGGTATTGATGTGCAGCAGGTTTCTCTGGTCATCAACTATGACCTTCCCACCCAGCCAGAGAACTACCTGCATCGCATTGGTCGCAGTGGTCGGTTTGGTAGGAAGGGTGTTGCCATCAACTTTGTGACCCGTGATGACGAGAGGATGCTGTTTGACATCCAGAGGTTCTACAACGTGGTGATTGAGGAGCTGCCTGCCAACGTTGCTGACCTTCTGTGAGCAAGTCGAAAAGAAAACAAAAAAAAAAAAGGGTGGTGAGGGACCTGATAAGGCTTTTTTGTTGAAAAAATATTGCCAAGTTTCCCATCTGGGGAGGAGTGATAAGGCTGGGTTCTATGTTGAGTCGTCGTGGACAATTTGCATTTTTTTGTAAGCCATGTTTTGGGAATTTTTGTAGCTGCTTAGGCTGTGGTATGTTCTGGGGATCATTAGCTCGAAGAGGGAGACGCTTCTGCTGGAGTCTATTTTACTTTAGTATTTGTTTAATACTATGTATGACTGAGTTCTGCTATTTATTTGTGTCATCCTTAGCTCTTTCTATTCTGTATCCTGCCATCAGTCTACCAGGTCTTCAGAGTAAAGTTTGTTTACTCACTTTTTTTTCAGTTACATGTTTAGAGTAATGTTTGCTGTTTTGTGCTGTACGTAGCTGTTGATGGGCGAAGAACTTGTCTGGATTATTTTGGCTTCTAATCGAGATTTTGTACCATCGCGATTAGGGGTGTTAATACGTGCATCTAAAGTTAACCTATGAACTTTTTTAGTAAAAAAAAAAATAAACTAGTTTTTTAAAAATAGAGATTTTAAAAAGTTAGTTCATTTTGTTGAACTAAAAAAGTTTTGAGGGTAAGTCTCTAGTTTCCCTAATTGAGATTGAACATTCATGCCATCTGTTCATAGAAGAAACTATCGGAACGGGTTCCTTCCATCATCATTCAGAATGTTGAGCTCAGCATGTCTGCTGGTGACACGCGGCTCTTGACGTCCTCAGCGGCCCCCGCTTCCGCTTGGCTTGCGTTTCCTGTTCCTGCAGAACATTCTCCAGGAAATGAAAGAATGGTAGTAGTACTGCCAAGGATCCGGATGGGAACTCTTAAATTTTTTAAATTAATTTAACACATATCATTACAATTTTATAAAATTTAAAATATATTATTTAAGTCATATGTCATTTCATCTGTCATTTTCAGCCCAGTTAGTTCCGATTCGTTAGGTCCAGGAAAAGAAAGAGCCTCAGATGTGAAATTCGGCCCACTGTGTGGAATGGTCCGGCTCCCTGGAGGATATTATCAATCACTTGCCGGTGGTCGGATGAAGAGAGGCTGGAGTACAGTGGTGGCTGCAGTACAGTACGTCGTTGTCCAGTGGTGGCTCAGAAATTTTATGGAGCATGGAAATATATTAATCACTAACATAACCATAGATGATAACAGTTTTAGAATTAATAATAATTAATATATCACGTTTTGAAAATGCTCTTTAATCACGAGGCTCAAATTATGTGTGGAGAAAAAAAATCAGATTAGTTGGTTGTGTTGGAACCTTTTAAAATATATACTCCTTTCTTATTCTTGAATTTCAAGAGCATATATAGTCATAGATTTGCTTCCTAAGTGTCGGGTGACAGATTTCATTAGGATTTAATTAGTTACATCATTAACGTTACTAAAACCAGAAGGAGTGTTTTTTAATTGGACTAGCACGCGGCAGGCGCCCAGGCTCGCCGGTGTCGCTGTCGATGAGTGTACGTAGATGATCCGCCATGACATGTGCCTGTCCTGAATCAGGCAGCTTCTAGCTGTGCCATAGCAAGGGTGAACCAGCTAATCAACTTTGAAACTCATCAATGGAATGAGGTGGCAGTGAGGAACAATCTGGTTCCAGCTGATGCAGACCTGGTGCTGAGAATTCCTCTTGGAAGAAATCAAGAAGATTTTTGGGCTTGGTCCAGTGAACAACATGGATCATATTCAGTTCGATCAGCCTACAAGCTATTATCAGAGCAAGAGGTTCAAAGAAGGGCAAATGCTGCTACATATAGCTCATCTTCTGATTCAGATAGTAAGATGTGGAAAATTCTATGGAAAATGAATGTCCCACCAAAGGTTCGGGTATTCTGGTGGAGAGTCATAAACAGTTTATTCCCAGCCGAGCTAATTTGCATTACCGTCATATTGATCAGATTAGCATATGCAGAGAGTGTGGAGCAAATTCAGAAACTACCTTTCATGCATTGACAGAATGCACCTGTGCCAAGATGTTCTGGAACGAGGTAAAAATATTAACGAATATCAAACTGCCCCTGCTTCATGGTGCTACTTGGTCTAGAGATCTGCTTGATCCAGATGTGTGCTTTAGGGAGAATGCTTGTGGTATGTGGTCCCTTTGGTGTTCCCGGAATGATTGCCGTCATGGAAAGTCTCCAATCCCAACGGCCAAGGCAGTCAAATGGGCTGTAGAGACAACAGAACAGCCGATCCATGTAAACCGTCCGACAACAGCAGCAGCCTCACTGGAGTAAGCCGGGTAATGGTTTTGTGAAACTTAATACTGATTCTTCGTTTGATGCAAGGCTCAATCAAGGTGCAGTGGGGGCACTTGTGCGTGATGCTACAGGTAGTTCCATCAAAGGCAATGCGATGTGGCTTTCTTCAGTCCAATCAGTTCTAAGTGTCGAAGCTGAAGCATGTAGAGCTGTCCTGATTATGCTTTCAAGAGAACCAGAACTCAATGTCACAGAGGAAACAGACTCAAGGGCGCTAGTTGATCTGTGGCATAACAGAGATGGAGATAGATCGGAAATTGCTGCTGTTCTTTCTGATATTCAAGAGCTCAGTTTACTTTTTCATTTCTTTTCATTAGTTTATGTAAATCGTCACGCTAATTGGGATGCACACCTCTGTGCTCAATATGCGTCACGATATAGGAATGTTTTTTGTTGGAGTTATCCTCCTCCTTTCTTACTACCGTGCTTGCAGCATGATTGTATTTCGGATGTTTAATGAAAAAGTGAGCTCTTGATTCTAAAAAAAAAAACACTCCCATTATCCCATCCAGTCCAGCTGTAGTCTTGCTTGGCGTGCTAAGCTCCATCTCTGTATCTACCCACCTTATCCCCAGTCAACCGTTCTTCCTCCATTCAACCTATCTACCCATGCATATGGAGCACGGCACTAGGTAGGAGTACTTGGATCCGGCACTAGATAGTACTTCGATCCGCTCTGGTCTCCTCCGCGTCTTCGCCATGCATAGCACATGGGTTCCATATAAATGCTTTTCCATGCATATGAAACTCATGCTCACTGGTACTATGAATCCTGCAGCTGCTGTGCCATTGCCATAGCAACAGTACTCCGATCGAGTCCAGCAGCCGTAGGTCTTTCTTGGCGTGCTGCTCCATCTCCATCTACCCTCATTTTCCAGTCATCCGTTCTTCCTCCATTGAAATTTAGCCATGGATATGGATTATGGAGCATGGCACTAGATAGTATACAGTACTAGATTTTCCCGCTCCGGTCTCCTCGGCTCCTCGTCTTCGTCTTTTCCGCTCCTTTCATTTCATTTCCAGCTATCGGTTTTGCTTTAGAGTTTAGATACTGTACCACACATATCGTAACAAAAGACATGAATAGTAGGCATGGTGTCCCATGCACGGGCATTTGTCGCTTACATCCAACGGCGGCTGTTGCCCTGTTGTGTGGTGCTTGTTTCCTGTGCTGCATGCATGCACGGACGGCGATGACACACAGATGCAGCGATGACTCTTGCATGCATGCCACCTATTACATGCTGATTCGTTACACCAGGGCTAGCTTTTATGTAAATTATAATTTAAATGTAATCCTACTCATGCATGGAAACGCCAGCTACTACCTCTCGTTCCGTATGGTCATCACGCTACCTGTATAGTGCCGGGATCAATGGCTAGCTCGACCGTAGGAACACGCGACACTCGTCGCAACGCGTGGTGCATGAACGAAACTGATTGATTAATTTAAACCATCTGCATGCTTAATGAACTTGCGCAGGTGTTCGTCTAGTCGGCTAGTACGTAGCTAGAATCCATTCGCCTGCAGATGAATGAATAACCAATTAAGCACAAGCTAATAAGGTATTAGTAGTAGCTATAGTGCGGTATATCTCAAAAGCGAGTGCTTTCGATCGATCTCTTTCTAATCGGCAGCAATCAGCTTTACTACTACTTTAGAAGAAATGGTGGTACCGTCTTTATCTCAGTGCGTGGTGCAACCTGCTTTTGGACGTCGCCGTTGCTGTTATATTACAGAACGCAACGCATGGATCGATCTATAACAATATAGCTCGCGCCACTGAAAATTGTTGATTCATATATCTGATGCTTACGTTCGCGGATGGCCTACATGATGATAAATTTAGTTGACGATCGAGATCAAATTACGGTAGGTAGCTCGGTTCCAGTCCACGACCTAATTTATCCATTACTACCTCATATACGTCAACATCATCTGCACGTACATACAGGCCACTAGCTTCTCTTTCAATTCTTTCTTCGTCAGAAAATGGAACAAATGAATTTTGAAAATTATGTAACCGCTAGCTAGCGCTGTTCCTGCGTATCATAACGAAAAGATATAGTGAGGTTAACTATTTGCCTGTTGCGATCGAGCTAATTAAGGTCAGTGACGACGGTGCTCCAAGTAGCAGATCGTTAAGTGCAACACGCACACTCCACCACTCCCGCATATTAGAATATCGCTGATGGCACTAGCTAGTTGCTATAGCACAGCTAGTAGTAAGATTCATACAAGGATTTATGTCACTTCGTGTCAGACTTCCACCACCGACACCACCACCACAAATCGATCTATCACGTTGCTGATTATGGTTGCTTATCTCCTTTAACTAGTTAATGACCTCTCTTTTAATTAATTACAATTGATTTGCTGATGAACCAGGGATCGATGTTGACGCGTGTTCTATTTCGTGTTGACCTCGAGCTCGGTAAGTCTCTGATCCGTCCACATGCATGTGAAAGCACCAAATCAAGAGGGGCGCAACTGAATGGACTAGCTGTTGGGTTAGTGGAGTGCTTGATAGGATCGGTGGTGACAGTGAGGTGGGCAATCTCGATCGTTCTTGTACACCACATTGGCGCGCTGGCTACTAGGCTAATTACCTCTTTGATGTGCATAAATTATCTTTGAATACATTTAGAAGTAAGGAGATCAACCTGTACAGAAAAGGGGCTAAACGATAATCGAGCAGATCGAAACGGAAGAATCCAAAAGGAAGCCGAACAAACAGAGTTGCGGAACAAAAGTCTCATGACGATCGATACGTTGCGTGTGTGTGTATCTTGGACGATGGATAGATCAGCACGATCGCGATCCAACTCATCGTCCAGTTAATTTGGTTGGCGCTCTTCGACGAGCATTATAAAAAAGAGCATGTACTGTATATATATGCAGTATATGTATAGGAACGAAGTACTATCATGGAAACAAGTCGAGAGCTGCACTTAGATAGCTAGAATGATATGCTTACTTATTACAGACAGTAAGTAGTAAGTCGAGAGCTGCAAAACTGAACCCAAATGCCCTTTTTTTGCGTGGTTGGCCCTCCAAGAAAAAGTGCTTACAGCTGATAATCTTGCCAGGAAAAATTGACCCCATGATCCCATTTGCTCTCTATGTTACTGTGAACCGGAGACATCAGATCACCTTCTGACCCAATGCAATTTCACTGAAGCAACGTGGCATCGATTGGCGGAGTTACTTAACCTGCCTTCAGTGGTTAGTACGATCAACATGGAGGGGACTAGAGAATGCTTCCTGGACCTGACTTCAGTTGGAAATACAAAGGAGAAAGAATGTTAGCGGGCATTTTTTTTTTCTTCTGGTGGCACATATGGAAGGAAAGAAATCGCCGTATCTTTGAGCACAAAGAATTGTCCTTCAACCAAGTGGCAATCATTATTAGAGATGCTATAAACTTGCCACGGCTTGCTTTGTACCAGGTCTCTAGTTGATTAGTGTCTGTCTTGGGTGTTTCTTTGTTTGTTTAGTTGTGCCTTTTCTTTGTTTTGCAGCGCCTGTGCTGTGGTTAGTTTCTTTGTTCCCTAGGTTGTATCTTTCTCCTTAACTTAATGGAATAGCAGCGCTCCTGCCTTGGTTATAAAAAAAAAAGTAGTTAGGCCAGCCAACTTATCTCACGTGTACATGTAATATAATGGATGACCACCATCCCTAGCTACTTAATCTTAATTCCCCAAGATAGTAAATAGATATCAAGATGTTCAGGAATAATAAGCTTTTTTTTTTTGGGGAATGAAACACTGCCAGTACGGTTGTTGTTCTCTACTGTCATCCTGCTTGGCATGCACAAGAGCTAGATGTTCCATCGTGTCCCTCTAAATATGTCAACATGTTATGCACATCATGATCGAGCATCTGCTTTATTTCAATCCCGTGTATATATTTCTTGATCTTAACCTGCATTATCGATATGCTTGAAACTGTGCTTTTCTTCTGTCTTAATCAATGGCAGCGCTCCTGCTTATTCTTTCAAAAAAATATCAGTATGCTATATTTCATTTGTTTATAATAAAATTGCACACATGGCTAGCTTTTATTATTTGTTTTGTTTTTAAATATATTGAGTAAAATCACGAAGGGAGAAGATAGAACACATTGCAATTGTGATGGCGCAGCCACCTTTAAGCCAATAATTCCTATAATCCATGAACTTGGGCAAATAGCACTGTTGTTAAAAATATATGTATCCAAAGACTTAGTGTCCATTTTCGCAAAAGGAAAGACGTTACAATATGAGACTATTGAATAAAAATGGGAACATGATTGTTTTGATCATGTGCACTTTAGAACGAAAGGAATGCGATCTAGGATCATCATATAACAGGATTTCATCCACATGTCGACATGCTCCAAGCTAAAGGAAGATGCGGCTCATGGACAAAGGTAGTAACAAGAAAACATCCAAGATATTGTCTCGTATCATTCAAATTGCATAGTCTTCTTTTTTGTTGTCGATGATCTTTTTGATAGCCTTATATATTTAAAGAAAAATATTAATTTAAAAAAGAATATATTAATATTAAAATAAATTTGTTTTGTTTTCAATAATTTTCCTTGAATTTCATATATTTGTTTCGGGTAGTTGTGTTTTGTTAGCTAACAATAGTTCGTGTGTGGAGAGATTTTATCTGTTAGATTTGTATAAAGAGATAACTCTGGGTGTATTTTTTGTTTGCATATAGTTTAACTTATTTTTATTAAAGATATTTTACTGTGTGTATATAGAAAAAAACTTAGTAAAGATAGAGAAGTAGAAGTAATACAGATAAAGATGTAACCAGCTTTCTCTCTTACTGTAAATTAAATGCAAGGAGCACTGTTGTATCTTGAAATAATGGCAATCCTCTCTGTAAACTCGACTTCAATGCCACAGATGGTTTGAATGGTGATACTACCTTGACACAGCTGTTCACTCCAAATAGTGCATATTAGACATATATCTTTCATATCTTTCAGTTCTGAAACAGAAGAATGTGTATCCTCTGCTTTTTTTTAATATGACAAATTTTACCATATTCAATCCTAAATACTCATAAAAAATTAACAATTAATAATAATTGTATGCTTCATCAAAGTTTTTGTTTAAATAAATTAATATAGGTTCAGTAAAAAAATATAGAATGTCAATTTTTGTGATAAGTGGAAAAGATTGACCATGGCAAATTTTACAGTAAAAGAGGAAATGCAAGGGATACGATCTGTACATGAATACATGCCCATTAATTTAGGCCCGTTTGAAATATAGAAATCTCACATAATTTTATAAAAATTTCACAGATAGAAATATAGAAAGTAAAAAGAATCCACGTCCCAAACCAGTCTCAGCAGTTTAAAAACATACTACTTCATAAAAGATAGGAAAAGGCTGTACTATTTTTTTCAAGATCGAAATGGCACTATTATACTGTATAAGAGAACTTTTGGGGACTGTATGAAACTGAAGGCGCGGAACTTTTGGGGACGAGCATGCGCGGGAATTCGGCCGCCGCACGGCTCGGATCCGTAACCGCCGTCATCATCACCTAATCTAATCTTCCGGCAATCTTTCTTTCCGCTGCCCTCGCCTCGCCATAGCAACCACCACCACCTCGGCCACCATTAAAACCGCAAAGGATTTCCTCTTTCAATCACCCGGCACCTTTGCGATCAACCAATCACTGGGCCGGTGCAGCGGTGCTCTGCTCGTCTCGTCAGCATCCAACCACTGATCCACACACGCGGCGTTCCTCTGTCCTCTGCCAGCGGCCGCATCCATAAATACCCCTCGCCACCCCTCTGGCACCGGCGCACCCCCCGTCGCAGACCTTTCTTCCTCTTCTTCTCCGCCGGGCCTTTCCCTCTCCTCCCCTTCTCGACGGCAGGGTTGCATTGCAATCTCCAGTGAGGGACCGAGGAGGAGGGGATGGCGGCGGCCCCGGCCAAGTACCAGAAGAGCTACTTCGACGTGCTGGGGATTTGCTGCACGTCCGAGGTGCCGGTCATCGAGAAGCTCCTGTCGCCCCTCGAGGGGGTCGTCAAGGTGTCCGTCATCGTGCCGTCCAGGACGGTCATCGTTGTCCACGACGCCGACGCCATCTCCCCGGCCCGGATCGGTAAGCTTTCATTTCTTTCTTTCTTTCAACCATCGATTTTCGTTTCTGTTCTGCCGCGACCCGCGATTGAGAGATAGTAGATAGAGAGCAGTAGTTCATCTGCTTGCCTTTCGATCCCCTCCTCCTCTTCCTCCCTTCGCCGAGGAATTCTGAAAAAAAAAAAGAGGTGGAAAGAAGTCTCTTAATTTAAGACCCCCTCAATCTTGAAGGGGAAATTTGATCAGACACTTGTGAGCTTTTCCTGCAATCATGCGCTGGATTGACTCCAGGGGGACTCCCAAGCGAGACCTTTCATCTCGCCGCTATGTTTGGGTTCCTTCCTTCTCTATGTTTTGTGTTAGAAAACGAAAAGGCTATTCTTTCACACTTCGCGCCAAAGCCGGGTGCTGCTATAGGAATCACGCCAAGTGCATTTCTTCCTTTCGTGTTCTTGTTTCCCCCCTGAAATTCTGCCCTTTTTCTTCAACGAATTTCAGCCGCGGATACATGGACCCATTGATGATCCTCGTTTGATCCTGCGGTGGCAGAAGAGTTTTCAATAATCCGTGCCGTGGCAGCAATTGAAGTACTCCTCTGTTTTTAAATTATTGCCGATAGAATAAAAATTCTACTAGTTTATTTTAGATTGAAAGTAGCATCCTAACAACAAAAATTTTAAAAACGTTGGGAGTACTATCCAACATGCTTGGCGTGAGGACGACGGTCCCGGTCTGTACCATGCTGTGGCGCCATGTCCGTTTCTGTTGCGATATCTGATGATTACTGAGTTCAGGAAGCCCTGCAAGGATACAAACAAGTTAGGTGACCCTGACATCAGTCTCTCACAGATCCTATGAAAATTTCTGGTAGTAGTTGCTATCACGTGAAGTCACATACTACTTAGATCGGTGCCTCTGAAGACCAGAGTCTGACCTACGCTGACTATAGTTGGCGTGTTAGCACAAGATTGTAGCTTTCACTCTGATTTTCTTGTTGTTGACTTGCTAGCCTTAAATTAATTGAGTAATTAATCTATTCCTCACAGTTGTAACATGGAAGCTTAGGCTGTGATATACTCCCACTCACTCTGATATTTACTGTTTGCAGTAAAGTTGTTGAACCAGGCCAAGTTTGAGGCGTCTGTTCGAGCCTACGGCAGTGGCACAGAGAAAACAGAGAACAAATGGCCGAGTCCCTATGTTCTGATCTCTGGAGTTTTTCTGCTCGTGTCACTGTTCCAACATTTCTGGCATCCACTGAAATGGTTTGCACTGGTGGCGGCTGCTGCTGGGCTCCCACCGATCATTTTGAGAAGCATTGCAGCTGCCCGGAGGCTCACCCTCGATATCAATATCCTCATGCTTATTGCAGGTAAGAAATAACTCACAGGCTGCCAAATCCTTTTGTTGAACTGATTTTCAGCTACAAGTAAACAAATACTTCGTTTCTAGAAAAATAACAAATAGTTAACAATAGATTAGAACAATCATTTGTTGTTATCGAACGGTAAAGTATCCATACAGCAAATATATCGATATCGAATGTGGTAAGACTGATCACCTTTGTCATGTCATAATCTTCTGTGGCTGTTACAAACCCTGACACTATACTGGCCTTTGGGGGGAGGGGGGGTGGGGGTGGAATAATGATGCTTTAACTGTTCCACCAATGATTTGTGTTCCCAGGACCCATATGGTGCCTTGTTAGTGGAAGAGCAGAATGGATTGGGCACCTAAAAGTCCTTGTCTCTCTTACCCAGTCTTTCCCTCCAGTCTCCACTGTTTTCTGGAGGGCTCTCTACTTTCAAGTACGAATATGCCACTATGATGTTATTTATACTATATGCTGTATGTGAACGGAGCTCTTGTTTTCTTCATTGTGTTGATGTGACCTCAACAGGCAATTTGTTCCTTTTGGGAAAGCAACATACTGTTCGCATCACACTTTCTATAGATTTCATTTGCGGTATCAAGCTAGCAGAATCCCAAAATGCTTTTGACAGGGATGAGGAATCGATTCAGTATTACACATTTCCTTTTTGGTGCTACATTCTCAAATAGTTGGTCCCTGCTATCTTGCTGTCACATAGTTATAATATCTAAAACCCTTTTAATTTTAGGTTCTACGATGACATCAAGCCCTGGAAATTTTAATCTGAAATGATGACATGTAAAAGTCAAAGATATCACATTTATCATTTGTTTCCATTGCAGTTTCTGGGGCAATAGCTATGGGCGACTATTCTGAGGCTGGGTCCATTATCTTCCTCTTCAGTACTGCTGAGTGGCTTAACACCAGGGCAAGCCGCAAGGTCTGCACATCTGTTTCAGATAGATTGCTTTGCCTAATAAATAAGAATATATGCTGGATGACTGAGGCCACATGAACCCACTAACCAGAAAATGACATTATACCACTGTAATGTGTCAAGTTTGTGAGCACATATTTATGCTAAAGTGACATGACAATGTGTTGATGAACATATTTTTGGTCTGCCATTTGGATCATGGCGTGGACCAAAAGGCAAGGACAGATCGCTCATTGTACCACCATGATATATTGATGGAGACACTACGCAGATACCAGCCCCAAAAATCTTCAAGGGGAGATAAATAAACTTCTTGTAGCACCTAAATTTACAAATACACTCATGTATAAAGCATGATTAAGAAATAACTATACACAACTGTAGTAAACTAGTTGCATATTTCTTTTGTTACTTTTCTAAGTTTTCTGTTTACAATACTGGTTTAACGTGCAGGCCACTGATGGTATGTCATCACTATTGAGCATGACACCACAGAAGGCTGTTCTAGCAGAGACTGGGCAAGAGGTTGCAGCCCAGGATGTGAAGGTCAATACAGTAATAGCAGTCAAGGCAGGGGAAGTCATCCCAATTGATGGTGTTGTTGTTGATGGACACAGTGAGGTTGATGAGAGTACCCTCACTGGGGAATCCTTTCCGGTGGCGAAGCAGCCAGAGTCCCAGGTCTGGGCTGGCACACTCAACATAGATGGTAAAATATATTTCCCACCACTTGAATAGGCATTTCTTACATGCCTAAAACATGTTCCTGATCTTGTGGTGATTCTGTGTTGATGCTGCGACAGGATACATTGCTGTGAGAACAACTGCCATGGCCGACAACTCTGCAGTGGCTAAAATGACAAGGCTAGTTGAAGAAGCACAAAACAGTAGATCCAGTACACAAAGGCTGATTGATACATGCGCCAAGTACTACACACCTGGTAAGCTAAAATTGAGGCGACTGATTCTCCTACAATTTCTTTAAGATGCCTACTAAAATAATATTAAAAATAAATATTCAAAAGTCAGATCATATGATGTTCGTAATGTTATGTTGTTTTGCAATTGCAGCTGTTGTTGTCATGGCTTTAGCAGTAGCAGTGATCCCTATTATAGTCAGAGCACACCCCCTCAAACACTGGTTCCAATTGGCCCTTGTTCTTCTTGTCAGCGCTTGCCCATGTGCTCTAGTGCTGTCAACACCGGTTGCCACCTTCTGTGCTCTACTAAGGGCTGCAAGGACAGGACTCCTCATCAAAGGAGGGGATGTCCTAGAAACCTTAGCCAAGATCAAAGTAGCTGCATTCGATAAAACTGGTACAATTACTAGAGGAGAGTTTTGTGTTGATGAATTTCAGGCACTTAGCGGACGCGTCCCAGTGCAAAAACTTCTTTACTGGTGAGTGATGTTCCTCTTGAATGCCTCGTGCCGGAGGTTCCTTTGGTTTCATTGCATTGACTTTCATGCCTGTTGCAGGGTATCAAGCATTGAAAGCAGATCAAGCCACCCAATGGCACCTGTGCTTGTTGATTATGCTCAATCAAACTCAGTGGAACCAAAATCTGATAATGTTACTGTGTTTGAGATGTATCCTGGTGAAGGAATTTATGGTGAAATCGATGGAGAAGGTGTATACATTGGGAACAGAAAAATTTTGTCAAGGGCCTCGTGTGAAAGAGGTTGGCACAGATGCATACTCGAATTTTTCCTAAATATGTTGATGATGATATTCAGCTGCCTGTTGCCTAGTTACCAAATAACTTGCTGCTAAGTACATGCCATGCCTGCATTCAGTTCCACTATTTATAAGTAAGGTTTTTGCTTCAGAAATAAAAATTAGGAATAGACATTTTAAAATGCTCATTCTGATACTTCCTGACTGAAACACGATTTTATCAATCATTTAAAGATAACGTTATTTTGTTTTTATGTTATAGAAACAAAACAATGTGCCTATTCAATTTTTTACTTTGAGAGAAAATTTTCATTTCTTAGCGCGCCTTTTAAAGCTTATGAGGCCCTTTTTTGTTGTAGTTCCGGATATGAAAGACATGAAAGGAGTTACCATTGGATATATTGCCTGCAAAAATGAATTGATTGGAGTATTTACGCTCTCGGACTCCTGCCGAACTGGATCAACTGAAGCTATCAGGGAACTGCGCTCACTGGGAATCAAATCAGTTATGCTTACTGGGGATAGTGCTGCAGCTGCTGCATATGCACAGAATCAGGTAAAAAAAAAATGAATCTAGAATGCTCTGATATTGGTATTGTCTTTTGAGGGATATGGCCACTTCTAATTTTGCTACTCCTGTCTTTTGCTAGCTTGGGAACGTCCTAAAGGAAGTCCATTCTGAACTTCGTCCAGCGGACAAAGTGAGGATCGTTGATGAACTTAAATCAAAATATGGCCCCACCCTTATGATTGGCGACGGTATTAATGATGCCCCAGCATTAGCTAAGGCTGATGTTGGAGTCTCCATGGGTGTATCTGGTTCAGCTGTTGCAATGGAGACAGCCCACATCACTCTGATGTCCAATGACATTCGCAGGATTCCAAAGGCTATCCAACTGGCACGGAGGACACACCAGACTATCATTGTGAACATCATATTCTCCGTGATTACGAAGCTTGCAATTGTTGGACTTGCACTAGCTGGGCATCCACGTATCTGGGCAGCTGTCCTTGCAGATGTTGGTACGTGCTTGCTGGTGATCATGTACAGCATGCTATTATTGAGAGAGAAAGGCGGTCGAAAGGCCAAAAAGTGCTGTGCTTCTTCATATCATGGTTCACACACAACAAAGCACTCACACCACTGCTCAGATGGTCCATGCAAGTCAACAGGCAACTGCAAAGAATCATCTGCTGGCAAACACGGTTGCCATGATCACGCTCACAGCCATAACCACTGCAATGATCCAAGCAGCCAGAAGCCTACAGAAAAGCATGGTTGCCATGATCATGGTCATAGCCACAGCCACCACAGAGAGCCGAACAGCCTACTGCTTACAGACAACCATGTATGCCATGATCATGGCCATAACCGTAACCACTGCCAAGAGCAAAGCATCCCACGCTTCGTCGACAAAAGTGAATGTCATGGCCATGAGCATAACCACTGCAAAAGATTGGACGCTTCAGATTCTATCAGCAAGAGTGCTTGCCATGCTCATGAACACATCCAGTGCGAAGGACACAAGCATTCATATTCTTCAGATGCTCATGATGATAGCCACTGCAAGGAACAAATTGTTTTTCATTCCTCTGGCCATCATGTTTGCCATGACCTTAAGCATGAGCATCACTGCAATGCGGAACACACTGCAGATACATACTACTGCCATGACCATGCAGAGATTGAGGAAACAGAAAAGGACTGCCAAGCTGAGCTACATCACCACCACAGCCATTGCTGCCATGAACCTCATGGTGAAGGCTACAGCGCAGCTGATTCAGTTCGAGAACACTCGATATCAATTGATGCCCCAACCGAAATTCGAGACCAGCGTAGCCAATGTGGCCACCTCAATGAACAGCAGAGAGAGGAAGGTTGTGGAAGCCATCTGAAGGCGAAGAATTGTGTTCCATCTCGCTCCGACACCAGTAGAAACTGCTGCAGTGTAGCCGTCAACAAGGGGTGTGGGAGCAAAGGCGAAGATATACGTTCAAACTTGCAGGTTACCTGTACCAGGGAGGCCAACCGGTGCTGCAGGAGCTATGTGAGGTGCCACAGGACCGCCAGCTGCTGTAACCACAACATATTGAAACTGCCGGAAATCGTAGTGAAGTAGGTGGAAGAACTGGAAAAAAAAAAAGGAATAGACGCATCTCCATAACTAAGTTAACGCGTCGGCTTATTCAAGATTGCCGGTGTTGAGTTAGATATATAGCTTTGCTGAAGAAAATGGTGTAAAGATGGGTTTGATTTTGAAGAAGCAGGTGTCTGCTGAAGCGACCCTTTTTGGTTGCTGCCCTGCTCTTTTGCATCTTCTGTAATGGTCCAAGGAGTTGCAAAAGAGACTAGTGTGTTTGATGACGTGCAGTTAGAAGTCATGCATAACTTCGTTCCGAAAAAAATAAAAAGAGAGGAGTCGTGCAGAGATTAGAAAGGTGCAGCAGCAACCAGCTCGTATCTGAGATTCTAAACGCCGCAGCAACGTTTTGCTTCTGTCATATGGTGTTCTCGCTTGAGACTGAATTACAGCTTGGATCCAGTCTACTCCCTCAGACTTTTAAATTATTGTTGTTAGGACAGCAGATTTAATTTATTTTAAACTAAAATTATTGTACCGGTGACAATAATTTTATAATGGAGGGAGTCTTCTAGTAACGGTTTAATTAACCTGTAAACAGTGAATTCTAACCTTAGTAGGAAAATTACTCTCCAGATGAGTTTAAACAGGCACGTTACATTTTAAAAGAAAGCACTACTAGCAAAGATTAAACACAAGCACGTTACATCTTTTAGAAAGGAACACAGTATCTTCCAGCTCATTCGAGGATTACATTTGCCCTTATTTTTTAACCAGGATAAAATTCCGGAAAACCCCAGCACAAATTATAGAGAACAAAAATTATAATATTCTGACAGCGCTCAAGTGCCGTTGGTTAGGTGTAAAACCTCTTCTTGGTCTTTTGTTCTGTCCCGCTTGCGTTTCCACCTCACCTCAGGCGCTTCTTGATCCCAAGATTCTCCCCGCCTTCGCCATCATCTGTAGATCTCCCAAGCTCCTCGGTATCAAGCGCAATTGCTCTTGCTTCCTGGCCTGCCGCCACCTCGAGCTTCTTTCTGCGTTGTGTCTCGTCCCCGGCCTCGCCGCCCTCTGCTGGCACGGACTGCTGCGGAGGCCCATCCATCTCAGGCGAATCAGAATCTCCGCTGTTGGTAAGTGTCTCGCTTGCTTCTTGGATGCACTGTTCTTGAGCTTGTCTCAACGATTCCGCCGAGCTCATGAGCCCGCACAGTAAGGGACAACCCACCCCCAGATGTCCAATTTAATTGCTCATCAAAGCACACACACGCTCCGTCCTAATCCCGTTGCGGCGGCGCGCGGCAAGACGACCGCCCACGGGCTAGGCGGGGTCTTGGCTGCGCCCGCGCAGCGACACACGGGTATCGGCAAGCCTGCTAGGTCGACCGCCAACGCCCGTTGGTGAGACCCCCTACAATTTGGGTGAGCTTGTGTGCTTCGAGGCGTCCTTCTCGAATGGAGAATAGGTCCATCAGTCACGAAATCAAGGTGCTAAAAAATGGGTTGACGTGCTAAGGCTCTGTTTGCGGTTGCTGCCCTGTGATGCGGAATCTTTTTTGTTAGAGGAATATGTTCCATTCCTAGTATAATTTCTGTTGTATCATATCCTAAAAAGATGCTCTCAAATATAACTAACTACCGAAATAGGAAATAAATAAGCACAAAAGCCACCAGAATGCCAAACAGAGCCTTAGTCTTGTAATTGGTGGTTCTTTCGGGGGTTTAAGGGAGGGTTTCCTAGTTTCATATGATGGGCTATGAGAAACAATGAACATTTACAAGGAAGAAAATTTACTGGGCAACAATGAACAAGTCAGTTTCTCAGGTAGGATAACAATGCGTAAGCAGAAATGGCATTCTCAGACTACAACAAGTAACTACTTCAGTAGATTTCTTATCAAACTCACAACTTTCTGTAGAACATTGTATCATAAGGCATGAACACCAATACACCATTCTTCTTGAAATGCAGGGACCGAATCCTCCATTGCCATCAGTCTTATTTTTGCAAAATGATATGAAAATGGAACAGCTACGTCCCAGTTTTCAACATCCTGTCCATAATGGCCCACTTAACTCCCCTTAAACCTCGTCGCCTTTTACAGTTAACTATACCAAAAAATGCTAAGAGAGCATGTGATTTATATCCCTAACTCTGAGGACTTTTGTGATAAGAAACTAGTCACTTTCTAGGCGAAAAAGCTGATTCAGTCAGGTTCTGATTTCTAACCTTGATAGACTTGTCGAATCACTACCATTTAAACCAGAGAATTAATTTGATTAAATTGTATATACTTATTTTTCCTTTCAGATAATAATTTTGTTTTTGCCTTTTATGCACTGACACCAATTTTTTTTCTTTCCTTATGATATGTTTGTTAGCACAATCTTATGATGTGATTCATGATCTATGCATGCTCTCTGTTACACAGAAAGAAGGTATATGTCTTTTCGATAATAACCTGAAATGACATTTTCTTCATAATTTCCAGATTCCTGGATGTTGGTTGATTCTATCAGAAAAGTACTTTTGGATGATTGCGTAGCTGTATCTTGCTAGATGTTAGAGTGGGAGGCCCTGTCTTTCCTTCCTTCATAGCTACATCAACAATGGCACCACGCAGTAGGTCTCCATCTAGAAGGCCTCCCTGGATCATCATCTTGATTGCTTTTGTCTGTGCAATAAGCCTTGGAGCCTACATATATACTCCCCGGCATTACACAGCTTGTTACCTGGCATCGTCCGATGCATGTAGTTCTCGGCCTCCTCCAGAACCTTCTAGGGTATACACTGATGATGAGATTACTGCTCGTGCTATCATGAGGGACATCATTCGGGCACGGCCTGTGCAGTCAAAAAATCCAAAAATTGCTTTCATGTTCTTGACGCCCAGTTCGTTGCCTTTTGAGAAGCTTTGGGAAAAGTTCTTCAAGGTATGCTATTTTTGCTGTTTGCAAACTGTAGTGAAAACATCTCTGGGTAGACAACAAGTCTTATAATTGACTAACATCTATAGCAACCAAGAATCACGTTATGTGATGCTACTTTCTCCTGTCAGGGAAATACTCCCTCCGTCCCCAATTACTTGCCATCCTAGAGTTCACAAATTTTCCCCTTTTACTTGTCATTCTCGCTTCCCAGTAAGTCTTTCTCTATTCCCAATACATCCTTATCTCTATATCTCTCTTCCTCGTTTTCAGCACATTCCACCTTTTCCACCATCCTTAATCTCCGTGCCCACACCTAGAGTGACAAGTAAAAGGGGACAGAGGGAGTATATTATTAACTGATAACTCTGTGTATTTTTTTCTGGTAGATGAACTTAAATTTGCATACTGACTCATGAAAGAACTAGGATATATGCACTTTTCACTTAGCTATCCAGATTCATGAATACCAAATCTAGTCACTTGGGTGTTTTTCAGGGACATGAAGACAGATACACCATATATGTACATGCATCAAGAGATGTGCCAACTCATGCAAGTTCAATATTTGCTGGAAGGGATATTCAACGTGAAAAGGTATCATGTGGAATTAACTTAAAGCTGTACGAGTTTTTCCTATCCTTTATTTGATCTATGTAGAAACTAGAAAGTGCTTGCCAAGTTTCTCCATAATTCATTTCCTTGTTCAATGTCGAACACTTGAACTCGCGACCCTAGGATTTTTAATGTTATTAAACCATCACATGTACCTATGGCCTGTAATTAACATAATCATATACAAGATTATTCAGAGTTTATTTAAAAAAATTTGTGGAATCCAATTGTTCGATTTGCTTGTAGGTGATCTGGGGTACAATTTCTATGATTGATGCTGAAAAGAGACTCTTGACTCATGCACTAGAAGATCCTGAAAACCAACATTTTGTCTTGCTTTCTGAGAGGTTTATTATCTTCTATTTGTCCCCATCTAACTTTGAGTGTTAGAACCTCATCCTAATGATTTTTTCTCATTACAGTTGTGTACCACTGCATAACTTTGACTATATATATAGCTATCTCATGGAAACAAATGTCAGCTTCATTGACTGGTAAGTTAGCACACTGAAGATTATATACAGCAACATGTCAATTTTTACCTGTTCAGACTTGGATATACATCTAATATATTTCCTCAAATTTGTGATTGTTAAAAAGCATAATCATTGCATGATTGGTGTACCCAATTTGTTTTACTCAGTTTCGACGATCTTGGTCCACATGGAGTAGGTAGATATAATGATCATATGTTACCTGAAATTGTGAAGCGAGATTGGAGGAAAGGTGCACAGGTGACTATTTCTTATGCCCCATCTCCATTGAAAGTGAATTTTTATAATTATAAGTTATGCTCTCTATGATTTTTTTTACTTCATTTGTAGATTGCACGGTAGGGTTCCTAAAATCCTATCTCATCGAAATCAAGTAATTATTTATCTGTTGCTGTGGTTTCCCACCAACACCCTGACGTGCTCTCTTACAGTGGTTCACAGTGAAAC
Source organism: Zoysia pacifica (assembly GCA_001602315.1). Lineage (NCBI taxonomy): Eukaryota > Viridiplantae > Streptophyta > Magnoliopsida > Poales > Poaceae > Zoysia > Zoysia pacifica. The sequence goes on along the minus strand of BCLH01000174.1, from coordinate 109,258 downwards.
GGCAGCATGCAATCCTTATTCTCGCTGACACCCTTTACTATGGAAAGTTCAAGCGCTACTGCAAGGTGATCCCTTGTTCGCACCCCCACCCCAACCAAACGAATAAAAAGAACTGTTTGCGAGGCATTATCTGAACTGCATCGAGCCACAGCATCTTAACATTTGCTCAGCATTTTGTGTTTTAATAATAGTACATCTCTCTCTTTTCTGATGTGTATCTCATCACTGATCTCGTGATTGCATTTTTTTTTTTCAGCCAGGAAATGAGTGGCACAACTGCTATTCTGACGAGCATTATTTGCCAACTCTCTTTAATGTGGGTGCTCAAAAACTTTTAGATTACTGAATCTTTTTTAAAAGAAAGAGAATCACCACTCAATAATGTCGTGTTGTTATTTTGGCTTCAGATGGCTGATCCGACTGGAATAGCAAATTGGTCAGTGACACATGTAGATTGGTCTGAAGGGAAATGGCATCCTAAAGTGTATAGGGCTGTAGATACAAGCTTTGAACTGCTCAAGAACATCTCGGTAAGTTAATAACTGTGCTCGATTGCCAATAATGTCAATTGCTTTGATACAAGAAGAAAATGAATGATTTCATTTGTCTTCATGAGCAAAATCATAGGTTTAATATTTGCCTAACAAATTCCAAAATCTTGCAGTCCATTGACGAGAGTGTTCACGTTTCAAGCAATGCAAAGGTAAGAGTATTGCATTCCATTGCTCGACCTGACCTATTCTGAGTCAGGTTAAACTTGAGCAAATAAGAGGTGTCCCTTTCTTCTATATTAGACCTACTAACGTGTCATCGTGCTGCAGCATGTGGTGCAGAGGAGACCATGCATGTGGAACGGCATGAAGCGGCCCTGCTACCTGTTCGCACGGAAGTTTTACCCCGAGGCGCTCGACAACCTGATGAACATATTCTCCAACTTCACGATCATATGATTGGGGCTTAGCGGTCGCTTTGTTTTTCCCCTGAGCGACAGAGCGAGTTACCGCGCCACCAGATATCCCCTGTGGATAGTGTAGAGTTCATGGGTTAATGGCTCAGAAAAACTGAGACCGAGGGAATCATTCAACTCTGCCAGATGCCCCTGCTTCTCCTGCTGTTGCTTCTCTGTTGTAGGCTAGTGATTTACTAGTAGGATATTTGCCTGCACTTGGCCTTGGCTAGGTGTGATGTATCATGTAGTATCAGATTTTGGTGCTGTGATTGTTATGGTAGTCATAATTTTGCCATTTTTTCAGCATACGAGTTCAGTTCAGCCATGTTGATGGACACGGTCTTCAGGGCTCCTTCGCCGGCCGGTGACTGACTGAGTTGGCTCAAGGCCCAACCCAAATAAACCATTTGTGGGCAGAACCGGTGTGTGAAAGTAGCGTACGGTTTTCAAGAACGAGGGGAAAAAAAAGGCGGGTGCTGCTGCGACCGTGCGACGAGGTGCTTGTCGAGTCGTTGTGAGCCACTCACCTGTTCCAGTCTCAACACCAGCTCCAAAAGCACCAAGACGCTCTGATCGCGCGCGTCAGGCGAATGTCCGTCTGAGAGGGCCAGAATGGGCCGCAGTCATGTAACGGCCATGGGCCGAGCGTGCGTACAAGAAGGGGTTGGCCTGTGTGCCTATGTATCAAACAAAACATATGACATTATCCTAAAACTAATCCTTCCCCAATCTTCCCCTTCTCCAAGTTACCTACCCTCTCTCTCCGGCGAGGTTGCTGACATCCTGGCATCAGAGACTCGATCCCGGCACTGGCGTCTTCGATCCACTACACCCGACGAGTTAAAGCTTTGGGCGCCATGGATCCTCAGGTGAAACTCATGTTTGAAGCATTCGACAAGAAATTCACAGAACAAAACACGAAGCGGGATGCTCGGATCTCGGCGCTGGAGCGGTCCGTCGCGGCGGCTTCGGGCGTGCCGACGGCGGAGATCCAGGCCGCGGTTGCTTCGCAAATGGCGGACATGGAGGTGGCGATGAGGGAGCGCATTGACCAGGTGGAGGCGGCGGTGACAACGAGTGTGGCAGCGCTCGAATCCGCGGCCGCGGCCTTCGATTCCTGGCGACCCTTCGTCGAACACGCCGTCGACAGTATCCAGATCGCAGTCGAGGACATCAAGTTGTCGGTGAACCATCTGCAGAAGACTCGCGGGCGTGAGGCACACGACATCAACACCATCAAGCCAAGTCTTCTCGGTGCACATGGGTCGGCGTCAGTCCACACAACAGATGGACGACCGGCCGACGGCCCCGATGGGCACCGCGTCGATCATGATTTTCGGGATCAGAGTGGTGGGATGGTCTATACCTACACCCCTGACCCGGTCAAGGGTATGCACCGTTCCCCACCATTTCCCCCTGTTTCTGATCGTCCAGTGTATACTAGGCCACCTAGTTTCAGTCAAGGTCATGAATTTCATCGTTCTCTGGTGAGAACCCTAGGCTTTGGAAAACTAGGTGTGAGAGCTATTTTGATATGTACGGAGTTGAGTCATCCGTGTGGATCAAAGTTGCCTCGATGCACTTTGATGGTACCGCGGCACGCTAGTTGCAGCCGGTAGAGAAGAAACTCTTGCATCTAGATTGGGAGGGGTTCTGCCAATGCATTCATGATAGATTTGGGAGAGCAGCATGAGTCCTTTATTAGGCAACTCTTTCATATTAAGCAAGTAAGGACAGTGGCCGAATACATTGAACAATTCTCCATGTTGGTTGATCAGTTATCAGCATATGATGCTAGTGCAGACCCATTGTTCTATACAATGCGGTTTATTGATGGCTTGAAGGATGAAATTAAGTCAATTATTATGGTACAACATCCCTCGGACTTGGACTCTGCTTGTGCCTTGGCTCTTGTGCAGGAGGAGGCTTTGGAGTGCCACAAGAAGCGTGACTACCGCCGACTTGACCAATCATTCAACCGGACGGTGGCCACTGCCGTTTCCACCCAAGTTGGACAAAGCTGCTGCTACATCTTCGGTACCAGACAAGACTGGGCAGTACTGGTACTTCTGTGGATGATAAATTGGCATCTCTCAAAGATTATCGACGCGCTCGTGGACTGTGTGATTGGTGTGCAGAGAAATGGCGTCCGGGGCATAAATGTGCTGCTACAGTTCAGCTACATGTCCTCCAGGAGGTTTGGGACCTGGTTTCTGAAGATACTTCAATGCATTCTGAGACTGAGCTAGCACAAGAGAGTTCTGCCCCTATGTTTTTGTCTCTCTCTCTCTCAGGCTGCTATTACAGGACAGGATACTCCAGAAACACTACAGTTGCAGGGACGCATTCAAGGTCGTGATATTCTGATTTTGGTGGACTCGGGCAGCTCCCATACATTTCTTTCAGATGCCCTGGCAGCTCAACTCCAACACATGCAACCCCGGTCTTCAGTGTTGTCTGTCAAAGTTGCCAATGGGCAGCTTCTGCAATGCACTTCTGAGATACCACAGGCACTTTGGTCTGTGCAGGATGTTTCCTTCAGATCTGACCTCAAGGTGCTTCACTTGCCCTGCTATGACATGGTAGTTGGACTTGATTGGCTTACCGGATATAGCCCCATGCGAATTGACTGGGCCAACAAATGGATCTCTATTCCAAATGCAGGTCAACAGGTGCTGTTGCAAGGAATCTGTCATTCAGTTCCTACCAACACTGTTGTTCAGTTACTTCTAGTGGAAGCTGACGCCCCAAGTGACACATCAGATCAGTGCACTCCAGTTGGTATTCGTGAGTTGTTACAACAGTTTGATGACGTGTTTGCTGATCCCAAAGGATTGCCACCTAGCAGACATTGTGATCACACTATTCCCCTCATTCCGAGGGCCCAACCAGTTAATCTACGTCCCTATCGTTATCCACCTCGGCTTAAAGACGAAATTGAGAAACAAATTGCTGACATGCTGCACCAGGGAGTGATACAACCAAGCACTAGTTCCTTCTGTTCACCAGTACTTCTTGTCAAAAAGAAAGACCAGTCCTGGCGTTTCTGTGTAGACTACCGGCATTAGAATGCTATGACAATCAAGAGGAAGTATCCAGTTCCAGTTTTTGATGAACTTATGTATGAGTTAGCGAATGCCAATTGGTTCAGCAAGTTAGATTTGAAGGCCGGTTACCACCAGATACTATTGCAATCTGGAGAAGAACATAAGACAACGTTCCAAACACATCAAAGGCAATTTGAATTTCGGGTCATGGCCTTTGGCCTTACCGGAGCTCCAGCTACCTTCCTTAGTGCCATGAACAAAACTTTAGCCCCAGTCCTGCGCAAGTGTGCACTGGTTTTCTTTGACGACATACTAGTGTACAGCCCGTCCCTGGAGACTCACCTGCAACATCTCTCTTCTGTGCTGTCTCTGTTGCGGCAGGATGAATGGAAAGTTAATCTCAAGAAGTGCACCTTTGCCCAGAATACTATAACTTATCTGGTCATGTCATTAGTTCGGCTGGCATCTCTACAGATCCGTTCAAGATTGCTACTATTCAGAATTGGCCTGTTCCGAAGGATGTCAAGGCACTGCACAGTTTCTTGGGCTTAGCGGGGTATTACCGCCGCTTTTGTTAAAAACTATGGAGTTATCAGCAGTTCTCTCACAGATCTGTTGAAGAAGCACTCAGTTTTCTTGTGGACTGACATGCATACAGCAGCATCACTGCTTTGAAGCACGCCCTAACTTCAGCCCCAGTGTTAGCTGTTCCAAATTTTGAGAAACGTTTTGAAATCCACACAGATGCTTTGGCTACAGGAGTGGGTGCAGTTCTAACACAACAAGGGCATCCTCTGGCATTCCTCAGTAAAGCTTTGGGTCCTAAAAACCAAGGCCTGTCCACCTATGAGAAAGAGTATTTTGCTATCATCATGGCTATAGCACAGTGGCGACCTTACCTGCAGCTGGCAGAGTTCACCATTTACACCATCATCGCAGTTTGGCTCAGCTGAATGAACTACGACTCCATACCATGTGGCAACAGAAAGTATACTCCAAGCTGGCCGGACTGGCGTATACGATAGTCTACAAGAAAGGTTGTGACAACGGAGCTGCCGACGCTCTTTCACGCAAGCCAGTTGTCTCCTTGTTCACTTTGGGGGGTCTCTCATGGTACTCCTGTGTGGCTACAAGAAGTAACGCAAGGATATTCATCTGATCCTAAGGCACAACACTTGCTGGAGCAGTTGATTATGGGCAACGGGATTGTTGACAACTTTACATTGAAGGACGGTGTAATACGTTACAAGGGACAAATCTGGATTGGCAACAACAGTGCTTTGCAACTCAAAATCTTGGCAGCAGTCCACGATAGCGCCCTGGGTGGCCACTCTGGGGTACCTGTGACGTATCGCCGTTTGAAACAGATGTTTGCATGGCCGGCTATGAAGACAACTGTCCACCAGTTTGTCAAATCCTGCAGCGTCTGTCAACAAGCAAAACCGGACAGAGCAAGGTACCCGGGTCTTCTTCAACCCCTGCCAGTTCCTGATCACGCCTGGCATACAATCTCTTTGGATTTCATCGAGGGCTTACCAGTTTCAGGGGCTAGCAACTGTATTCTTGTGGTCATAGATAAATTCTCCAAGTATGGTCACTTCATACCGCTCAAGCACCCCTTCACCGCAGCCACAATAGCAAGAGTCTTTATGGACCAAGTATACAGACTCTATGGCATGCCACAGTCCATCATCTCAGACCGAGACCGTATTTTCACAAGTCTGTTCTGGCAGCGACTCTTCAAGTTGACTGATACAAAGTTATGCATGAGTTCGGCTTATCACCCACAAAGTAACAGACAGACCGAACGCGTCAACTAGTGCTTGGAGACCTTTTTAGGCTGTTTTGTGCATGTGTGTCCACAGAAATGGAATGATTGGTTATCTTTGGCGGAGTTCTGCTATAATACCAGCACTCATGCAGCTTTGGGTCGTTCTCCCTTTGAAGTTCTGTATGGACGACCACCACGACAGTTGGGTCTGGTGGATGCAGCTCTGACCCCAGTGGCCAATCTGTCAGGGTGGCTTTAGGAGCGCAAGTTGATGACCAGACTCGTTCAGCAACATCTCTTGCGGGCACAAAAGCGCATGAAGCATGAAGCGGACAAGAAGCGTTCCGAATGATCTTTTCAGATTGAGGACTTGGTATACTTAAATCTTCAATGTTCAATCATCCGTCGCAACTTGTGCTAATCATAAGCTCAGCTTCAAATTCGTTGGACCATACAAGATTCTGGATAAAATTGGGTCAGTTGCATACAAGTTGGAACTTCCTCCATCGGTTGCTGTACATCCGGTCTTTCATGTTTCCCAATTTAAGGCATGCATTCCTCGGTCCATTCAGGTGACTTCTGCTCTTCTAGTGGACCCTTTTGCTTTGCACATTCCTGTCCAGGTGTTGGGACGGCGCTGGATCACCAAAGGAGGTAGCAAACTGCAGTGCATGTGAGCTGGTCTGGGATGGAGGATCATTTGGCAACCTGAGAAGACTAAGATGCGTTACGGGACCCCTTTCCAGATGCCCCTGCTTGGGGACAAGCAGGTTCTGAAGGAGGGGAGCGTGTGAGCCACTCACCTGTTTCAGTCTGAACACCAGCTCCAGAAGCACCAAGACGCTCTGATCGCGCGCGCCAGGCGAACGTCCGTCTGAGGGGCCAGAATGGGCCGCAGTCATGTAACGGCCATGGGCCGAGCGTGCGTATAAGAAGAGGTTGGCCTGTGTGCCTATGTATCAAACAAAACATAGGACATTATCCTAAAACTAATCCTTCCCCAATCTTAGTTACCTACCCTCTCTCTCCGGCGATCCGCCGCTACTCCGGCGAGGTTGCTGACAGTCGTCTTCGAGTGGACACCTGAGCAGGCAACCACGAGGCATGCAAGCCCTAGAGATGGTGGAGGGCACCATGAGCAGGGCTAAAAAAAAGGACAGGACGTCCTGCCGGGCGGGTGCCCCGGCCGGACCCGCTGCCTTTGGGCCCCACAAAAACGGCACCCCTGCAAAAATACGTGGCCCGCAGGGGGCCGTCGGCGCGCGCGGTTGGACGGCGCTGCTGGCAGGACGTCCTGCCTTCGTCCGCGTCACCATGAGCAGGCCACACACGTCTTGTTCCTCGCATCCTCGATCGCTTGTCTGGCTGACGCGATGTTTTGGTTGGGAGGAGATGGCGAGGACCTGGTCGGGCAGGATGCCGGCCGGCGATGGTTTGGAGTAATGGAGATGGTCTCGACCCGCGGTGGTTTGGTGGGATTGAGGTGGTCTCAGTGTCGGCCGAGACGACGAGATCCAGTTCGAGCGGTAGCGTTTTGCGCCTGTAATTGAAGGGTCACCGATCACTTGTTGAGGAAGCGTACCCGCTTTATGTAGGAAGGGAAGTTCACTTGCCACTCCAGTCCAGACTTGGTTCTATCCGGATTAATCTCTGCCGAACCGGTTGCCCACAGGATTCATCCTTTCCCGGACGAAACCATTACTCGAGAAGTGATTGCGGCGGTGACAAGGCTCGTGGTCCGCAGCGGTATGAGTCTCCACTGAAGCACGTGTCCGTGACCCACGCGCCGCACGGTACGAGTCTCCATTGCTTTCCCCGGCCCGGTGCACACGGCACACGGAGACGGAGACTGACCGGGGCAGTGGGGGCGGAGACAACGCAGACTGGCTCCGACCCGCGCACCCCGTATTCCCCGCGAAAACCACCGTGTCCTCTCTTCCCACCGTTTTCTTTTCTTTTTATAACAGCCCACCCCGATCACCCGCCCGCACCTTCTCCCAGTCCTCCGCGAACTGCCATCATCGTCCAGCGTCGAGCCGTCGACCCCAAGCGATCGCGATCGACCTCTCTCTCCGTCACCTGCTCCTCCTCCACGCACGCATCCATCCACCCGCCGCACCGATCGGGTTCCGATGGGCTGCGGCTTCTCCTCGTCGGGGCCCGGCGCGCTGCCGCCGTTCTCCGGGGTGCGGGTCATCCACACCAACGGCTACGTCGAGGACTTCCAGGGCCCGGGCGTGGTCACCGTCGCGCACGTCACCGGCAAGCAGCAGCAGCAGAAGGCTGACGACGGGGCCACGCCGCCGCGCTACGTGCTCTGCTCGTCCGCGACCCTGCTCCAGCCCGGGCGCGGGCCGTTCCGCCCCGACGACGCGCTGCAGCCGGGCACCGTCTACTTCATGCTCCCGCAGTCGGTGTTCCAGGCCGAGTCGTCCGCCGTCGACCTCGCCTGCCTCATGAACAGACTCACCGCGCTCGCGCGCAAGGGGTGCGCCACCTCCGCGCCCGGACCCAGTCCTCTCGAGGCGCTCTTTGCCACCGCCTCCGCCGCTCAGGACGACGGTCACCGCCAGACGCAGCAGAAGCAGCAGCTCATGACGGTGGCAGCGGCACAGAGAGAGAAGGAGCCGTCCGTGCGGCAGGCGCCGTGGAGGCCGCAGCTTGACCGCATCGACGAGTCCTTTGGCCGCGCATCCATGCGGAGCGCATCAAGCCGCAGCGCCTGCAGCGAGGCCTGATCTTTTTTTTTTTTTCCCCCTCTCTTTTTTCAGATCATCATCCAGTAATTCTGGTGTACTAGCATGGTGTAGTATGACATCAGTTTTGTAAATGATAAAACTAGCGAAGGCGTATTCCTTTAACGCGTATCTGCAACGATTGAATTACACATACTACTGCATACGTGTTCCTTGATCTCTTGAAGACAACAAACAAAAGGCTTACATCCAAATTATTCAACAAAACACTGCATTACGATGTCTGCCGAGTTACGGTTAAATCCTCCAGTTTTTGTCATCGAAATTTGCTTGCTACTAATTCTGAAGTTACAACAAGCAGAGACGACACGGGCGAACCGAGTGGATTTACACTGATGACTAGTTACACCGATGGACGCGCACACATGAGCAAAGGAAGGGTCAGCATAATCCTGCTCTTTTGTCCAATCTGTCTCGACCTCTCCGCCCAAGTGGAGCCAAGTCTTGTTGACCTATCCGCCAAAAATGATGAAATTGCCTGACTGAGCTCGCCCCCTCGAACGTCATCCGACAATTGTTGTTCTCTAGCATAAACAGTAGTAGGACGAGGTACAACGAGCGACATGGTCTCATCGGCAGGGAAGGTCGGCACGGCCAAGTAGTACGAACAAGGATTAGATCTCCTCCTCATATTGCCAAACCAGATGAACTCGTCAGACCATGCCAAACGCCTCAACCGTACAGACCTACGCCCAATGCAAGCGGCGCAGGTGTGTCCCAGAATATGCTGATCCACGTCGCAATCTTCCTCGCCAGTACGGCGCCAAATTGGATGAAATCATCGCTAAGGTCCCGGGCCTCTTGATGATTGATGAACCTCCTGGATGGGCGGTCCCTTTCTCCGGCCTCTATTATTTTCAGTGTTACTGTCGAGGCACTTGTACCAGGCATGCACAGCTCTCTTTTCCTCGGTGTACAAACGAACAAACCAATCGAAACTTCAAGGTGATCTGGAAGGTGCGATCACCAGTCTGGATTCGCAACAGTGGAGGATTCTAACCTCGCGTGCCTTGCAAGCTGCTCGGCGCGCGGAGTCGTCGAAGACGCCAGTTGGATGGGTGCTTGTGGGGCTCACCGCGGCGGCCTAGAAGAGCGGCGACTAGCGTTTGATTTGGCCGCCAGCTGCACCGAACCTTTGAATCCTTCAAAATTGCTGCGGCGTCGTTAAGCGACTGATATTTTATTTTGGTTGGGACGTCGACGTCTTACAATCAAGTCTTTGGTCGTCCGGAAGAGGAGCGTGCGGGTTCCGTATGGACCATGCTGCATTGCCATTGCATCACTTGCCTGTCAGTCACCCATCATACAAGTATGCGCCCTGCATCAGCTGAGACTCGGACGATCCGGTGAATCTGTCACTAGAGATAAGCCCCCTGAACTTTGGAGAGCTCGCTCTTAGATTTTTACTCCCATTCCCATCCCTTGGGGAGCTTGCACTTGCAAGAAAAGTAAAAGGCCGCAAGTAGAACTCTTCACGCCAGTGCTGCAGATTATTTAATGTTTTTCCTCCCTACAAGACACAAGATCAACTTATCAAAAATCCATGCATATATCTGTAAAGGTCATAATGAAAGGGACAAATACGGATTCTTAATCTGTCCGCAAGAAAACTGAGTCCATGTAGCCGATATTCACATATAAAGTCAACTAGGGAAATAATATTGAATTATTGCCCCCCCTTCAACTATCAATAATGTAACATCAACACAGGGAACACCGATTAAATTAGGGTTAATAGAAAATATGCCCTTACAATTTTGTCGTTTCAGAAATATAACTTTGAACTTCTAATAATCGGCCTGGTGCCATTATTATTCTGCCGAAATTGGATTTATATCACACAAAAAAGATACAAGTAACTGACATGACATATTTGTTGAAACACAACTCATAAATACTTCACAAAGACCATGGAAAATATATATCTTCCAAAACAGCATTGAGGAGATCCAGTGTTGCTGACAACATGCCAGATTACATTTAATCTTCATTTATATTCTGCGGAAAGAATCTAGATATTGAACTCATTTCTTTTGTCAGGTTCCTCTTTGCAAGTATGAAATAAACAAGCGTACTACACGCTAGCAAGATAAACAATCGCAGTTACGTGGTAGTGCTTATCTCAAAGTAGTGGGGTTGGAAAAGTTACCGCTGATGTGCAAAATTAGACAAGCTTTCTGCGTTTTCATTGACCATTGACTTCAACGTAAGATAAAGCAGCGTCACATGTTGAAGTCCCCTTCCACACTCCCATGTCCAACCTCACATCTACCACACGTCTCCAATCCTCATTGGCAGCATACAGGTTTGACGCTAGAACATAATTTCCTTCATGGTCAGGCTCCATCTCGATCACATGATTGATCACCTTCCTTGCTAAGTTGGCATCCCCTTGATCCCGACAAGCTCCGGCCAACACACGCCATATAACAGGATCAGGTTTCACGGGCATGGCAACGACAAACTCAAATGCTTCGTTCCAAGCTCCAGATTTGCATAATAGGTCTACCATGCTGCCATAGTGCTCCATCCACGGCGTGATATGATACTCCTCAACCATGGACTTGAACAGTTGTTGCCCCTCACTCACTAGCCTGGAGTGAGCACATGCATTGATCACGCTCAAGAAGATAAGTTCATCAGGCTGAAACCCTTGTCTGAGCATCTGTGTAAACCGGACAAGTGCAGCTGTCCCATGACCATTAATTGCGAGTGCCTGAATCACCACCGTCCATGATACAACAGTCCTCACAGCCATTGAGTCAAATATCGCACATGACCTCCTCACCTCCCCCATCTTACCATGCAAATGTATGAGCGCATTGGCAACGCGTGTGTTCTCCAAGAACCCATTCTCAAGTGCACACGCCTCCACCCAACCTCCTAAACTTGACGCGCAGTCCAGCTTTGTGCACGCCGAGATGACAGCAAGTAAGGTGACCTCATCGACCTTGGCACCAGCAAACCTCATCTCCTCGAACACTTCCAAAGCTTCAGCCGGGCGCCCATTCTCGCAGCAGGCATTGATCATGGACGTCCAAGAAACAGCACTCCTCGTGACACCCATGCTGGCGAACACCATCCTCGCGTCAGCCAGCCGCGAGCACTTACCGTACATGTTCACCAATGCATTGAGCACAGGCAAGTCAAGAACGGGGACGTTCCTCACGGCGTACCCGTGAAGCTCTCTGCCGTGGACCGGACTCTTCAGCTGAGCGCACGCTGATAATAGGGTCGTGATGGTGACACTGTTTGGCGGCGACCCCGCGCGCGACATTGCGGAAGCAGCTTCCAGAGCGCGACGGGGTTGTTCCGAACGCGCGTACGCGGAGACCAGGGTGTTCCATAGCGGGGCATCCCGGCGCGGGGTTTCGTCGAACAGCTGGCGCGCGGCGGCAAGGAGTCCGGAGGCCGCGTAGGATTTGAGAAAGGCGGAGCAGAGGTGGAGGCTGGAGGGAAGGATGCCAAGCTTGAGTGCGTGCGCGTGGAGGTGGGCGGCTGGAAAGGCGAAGGAGAGCGCGTGGAGGATGGCGGCGCCGTTGCGCAAGGCGGTTGCGCTCATGCTTCATGCTGCGGCCTGCGGCCGGCGGTGACGGCCCCAGCTGCGGAGAGCCTGCTCGCGAGACACGAGTTGTCACTCGAGTACAGGATCGGTCCAAACCACGTCACGACCCAAAACCCAGAGAATGAACACACAGCCGTTTGACGAGCCTCTTTTTTTTTTTTTTTTTTTTGAACCAACGAGCCTCTTGTTGGATGGATGGGCTTCTCTGTTTTTTCCCCTTATGAATTGAAGGAACACTCTTGCTGTTTGTTTGACTTTTGTCATCCATCTCTAAGAGAAGTCTAACGGCCTCAGTACAGAACGCAACATGAGATTCCCATGCTACACATAAGGAACTCGGTTGGCCATTTCCCATCCATATATTACAAGATATCTGGAGCTGTGAAGCACATACACATTACATACGTAGCACATTCGTTAGGCACATTAAACCCGAACATCTCTGCTAACTCTTATTTTCTACCAGCTACAAAAAAAAATTACAACATTCCTCATCAACTCCCGGCTTCAGACTCGAGATGCATCATTACTCGCTCTTCCTATTCCTAGCAGCAGTCCCAGTTATCTATTTGTATCCCATAGCTACCACCGGGATTCTAACAAGGTGACCTCGGTCGCCTTTCATAGTGATCTCCCCGAAACTATAGGTGCCAGTAATGGACCTTGCTGTCAAGGTCACTGTTATCACTCTTGATGCCCCTGGGAGCACCGTCAGTGCCGGAGGTGTCACCTCCAGCGCGACCTCGTGCGGCATTCTTGTCATGATGGTGTAGGTTTCAGCCTCATCAGCCACACTTGTGACAGTGCGCTTCACTGTCTGCGTGCCTCTAAGTTGAGATATGGTGATTGAGGGAACATTGAGATCATAGGGGTGCCCTCCCTTGGAGCTAGAGTTGCACGATGAACCCGCTATGTTTGCTACTTCACTGTGACTGACATCTGGGATCGAGCACAAAAATGTGATGTAGTCTTCATAGGCTGTCAACGTTTATAACACAGAATTAGACATATGAAATTGTCATCTGAATATAAACACCTTATATGACACAGAGTTGACTGCAATCAAGACAGCATGAAATAACCAAAAGATAGAACCTAATAAACTGAACTTACTTGCATCTAAAATAAGGCCAGGATCAAGGGCAGCTTTTGGGTTAACTGCCCCGCTACCACAATCAAATGGTGTGGCCTGTGAAAGTGTCATCATTTCTGATGCAGAGTATTGCTGCGCTCTAAGAGGATGGCTCCCTTTATCCAGGGTATTGGCTGTAGTCATCAATGCAGACTTGATCGCTGAGGGGCTCCACTTGGGGTTCTTCTGTTTTAGTAGAGCTGCAATGCCAGCAATATGCGGTGCAGCCATGCTAGTTCCAGAAACCATTGCAAACCCTTCTCCTGGAAAATAATAGCACATAAATTTTTAGTTTAGCCCAATCACATATGATGACATGAATGTGCTTATGATTCAATAAAGCACGAGAAATACAAGGGGAAGACCCAGGTGGTACCCTGACATGCTGAAACTAACCACATCCACAGATGCTTCATGAAGGAAAAGATGCACACAGTACATACTAGTATACTGCACACTAAACTTACCAGCAAAGTTCGCTTCATCTGTTCCATTAGGTGCCCATGCAGCCCATATAAGATTGCCAGGAGCAAGGATGTCTGGTTTAAGAACATCAGCATCTTGAAAGCTAAAATCTTTTACATCAGGACCTCGAGAAGAGAATATCGCAACCTGCGGAGCTGAATTGTACAGAGTTGGTGCCAAACCATTCGCAATACCCACTGCTGCTTTAAATTCTGAAGCCCTTCCAGCCCAATCTCTTAATGTGGAAGAGTTGTAATAGTCTATAAGATCCTACAGATCCAAAAAAGTGTTGTAAAACTATACAAGACAAATCATTGTAAGAAGCAAAGATGAAACTTGTTTTCCATGTCATCCTATGAAGCAGCAGTCACAAAATTTAAACATGTCACTGCTCTAGAAGCTGCAATCGTTTTTCCAGCCTAAACTCATGCCAGTTCTTTGAGTAGATTGTATCCTTACAAGTTTGTTGATTTAGTTCATGTTTACATAAGATGTATTGTCATTGTTTGATTGATACTTCCACAAATGCTATTATCTATGGGCGACATTCACATGTGTGTACAACTGTCTTAAGAACAATACCTTTGTTTCACTGACATCTGTAATGAGAATCCCAGGGATACTGACAGGTACGGGATCAAATTTTGTTCCTGGGTAACTATTCTCCACAGCAACAACAAAGCCAACTGCACCGAGACTTTTGGCAGTTTGAGATACTTTCTTGATCGAAGCTGTCCCAGAAATGTAATTGAAAGAATAGCCACACAGGAGAATTTTCCCCTCAACTTTCCTCTTATTCAAGAGCTCTGGCCTTTGACAGTCTAATGCACTATACTTTGTTGCAGGTGAACCCAGTAGAGCATCAGCCGCAGAAATCAGACTGAATGACTTGTTTCCACGTGTCGCAGCTGTATTCAGATGAGAAAATTGTCAATTAGCCACAAGCAGAAACTTCCAAAAATTTTGTCAGAATTCCAGGACCACTCAAACACCCCACATCACTTTCAGAGTGCTAGGAAATGACAACTGTTGACAGTAATTTTGAAGCAGGTCAAAGTATAGTTGTAAATCTACAAAAAGTGTAATGAAGAGCACCTACAGAATTAGTGTACGACAAACTAAGAATGTTGCTTCCAATATATGTGTCATCATGATGAGAGAATAAAAGTAACGATGTACTAATATAGAGCTTATATGTGAAACATGCTCCAAAATAACTTACGTGATACTCCTAGTCCAGGAAGAAGCTTCCCATTTCCTAAAATTAAATGATTTTTGTATCTGCGGTCATCAACTCCAGCAGCAACAGTTGTTATCCATGGGCTAAATGACACCAGAGTTTTGGGGAATGGTCCTCCATTTCCTGCAGCTTGGGCAACAAACACCCCAGCTTTCACAGCAGAAAGAAGCGCAGCATCAAACGGGTTCAAAAATGTAGTACGTGTCGCTGTCGGTGGGCTATTTGGCCCAACAGAAAGGTTAAGAATATCAACACCATCATGAACAGCCTGCAAATAGCCATCCATGCATTAGTTACCATAAAACTGGAATAGTGACACATACTAGAGTTATCCAGCATCTCTTCTGTTCATTGTATGATGCAGTTTATGGAAAAGTAGAACTAAAAAAAAAGTGTTCCAGTCAGCACTACAGTGGATCTTTGTTTTTTCATATGGCAATAAAATCAACCTAGATTCTAATTCATATTTGCTGAGGTGCAACATGGTGACATATGGAGAATAAAAGTTAAAAGCTCCAACTTTATGTTGGAGAAAGGATAGGCCCTTTTTGGAAACTTGAAGCTTCCCAAACTTCAGACCTGCATCACTTTGATGGTCCAGATACCAAGTACCAACCAAACAATTACTATCAATTAGTTTAAAATGTAATGATCATTGTTTAAAACATACTAAAAAAATTGCACAGTAAGAAGTTAGATAAATCGTACCTGATCAATAGCTGCCACAACATCGGCTACATAACCACCGAAGAGCCTGTAAAGAACCTTGTACACAGCAATCCTAACAAGCCCAAACCATAAAAATTAATTCATTGACAAGTAAGCAAACACATACTTCATCGTAAAAAAGAAGGCCTTCACATTACTGTTTGCAGATGAGTTTTTACATACCATAAAAGAAAAAAAAAATGCATGTACATTCATAAATGCTAAGACATCAAAAACTTACCTAGCACGTGGGGCCATGCCACTTGCCTTTCCAAATTCATGACCATGCATTCGCACTGGAATACCGTTGTTTCCGGCAGCAATTGCAGCTGTATGACTGTTGAAGGAAAAGATCATAGATGCATCAGGAATATCTTACCCCTCCCATTTCCCACAAGGAAACAGACAAATACAATATAATTTTGATGATGATCTTCACACAGAATGACTAATTTACACCAAAGCACCATGATATCAACAGAACGTTTTCAGAACTTAATAAAAGAGTGCCATTGATTTTTAACCTTCGGCTGCTCTAAATAACAAATAGAACAACTCATATAAGAGGTAAAGAATACCAAGAGCAGACCTTCCATGGCCATCACCATCCAATGCAGATGCAAATTCAATATCAGGATTAAACGCTCCAGCAGCCATTGCAGCTTTCGCAAAATGCTGGGCTCCAACTATCTTTCCATTACAGAAGCTTCGGTTTGTAACTGGATCCATCTCACATTTCCCTTTATAATGAGGAACAGGTCCATAAGGATCACTTTTGTGGGCAGCAAAGCTTGGATGTTGGGGGTAAATTCCAGAATCCACAAAACCAATCACAACATCTTCCCCAGCTCTATCAAATCCACCTCCACTTGGCCATACCCCGGTAGGCAGTCCAAGAAACTGAGGAGTGTGCGTGGTTAATTTCTGAACCTTCATATCTCTCTCGACATGCTTAACTCCTGGGGCTTTTCTCAAGAATTCAGCCTATCAAAGGGAAACATTGTCATTTTGAGCCAGAATAAGAATCAGAAATGCCTCTCAGAAAAATGAGGACGCCAAATACCTGCAGTGGCGACAAATGAACAGCAAAACCATTGACAAGATGATGATAGCTATATAGCTTCTCATAACTTCCTTCTACAAAAAGCGAGTCTAGGAGCTTGTCATGATGCCTTCGGAGATGGAGCGAGTATGACGTAACAGCCTCACTGCAAGTCAGTAAGTCTGGCGTTATTAAGAACAGAAATTACCATGTTCACTATTACAAAGCAAAACTTAATGAGGAACTTTCAACAAGACAACTGGCGACATTTCAAGGCGTTCAATGTAAATGAGTAAAGTTCGATCACATCCACTACAACTGGGGTAAGACGTATGCTAGTGGGAAAACATCATGTAATTTCCATAAACACCTTTGAAACGTTGAGAAATGCAGTTCAACGATAAACAGTCATGTGTTCAGTAGTCAGCAAGAGTTAAATACCTGGTAACATCCATCTCATCATCTAAATCCATCGCTGTTGCAGGAAATCCTTCAATGCCACCTCTGTAGCTCACAACTGGATCTCCTTCCATAGTGACAACGTACACGTCATGCGTTCCAAGAACCACTTGTTGCACAAAGATAAGATGAAAACAGGCAGCCCCAATCCACTTCATCTTCACCAATGACCAAACAGCCACGCCGCCGAACCTTCCAAATGGAAAAGAGAGAAATTATCAGGTCACGGACTAACACTATTTGAAGTCATCAAATTCTCAACGGCAGCATTGGTCAAACGATTGCGCAGAGAACACATTATCAGCTACAGCACTGGTCCCGTCCGTACCCGAGATCAGTTGCCAGAGTTTACCCACCTCAAGGGTCTTTCATAGAGTGTGCATTAATGGAACCTCTTAAATTAGGCTGCCGGAGATATTTAATGGCGCAAACGGTGGTCGAGGCAGTATGAACGGCTACCTTGAATGCACGCCTCTGTCCCTCTTGAGAACATATCGATGTTTAGATGAACAGGAAAAAAGAAAAAAAAAAGTATTCGATGCTTCGTTGGTTTGAGAAAATGCATTGATCGTTACGTGAAGAAAAGGAAAACTTGTGTTTCATCACTTGCGCATGAAGATGAGAGAAATGTTGCCATCGATTTGCTCCCAGCTAATATACTAAAACGAAACCTTTTTTTATAACAAAACAAAATGGACTAAGGAAAAATCCATACCCAAGCAACATGGTAGGAATAGGATCACTCACCAGCAAAAGAAGACGAAACCAGCCGTAGACGTCCGAGTGATCTCTTGTTCGCTCCACTGGACACCGAGGGAAGAGGAGGAGCAACGGCCGCACTGGATACCGGCAATGGACTGGGGAAGGACGCGCTGCAGAGTGAGTGACTCCAGACGGATGCGGGATCAGTCTAGCACTGGATGCGCGAAGGAGCTCGGAGATCTTCGGCTCCTCGACTGGGGGTTAGGGTTTGGGCGGCGGGAATGGGAGCGAGGGCCGAGCGGGAGCGTGCCTGTGTGGGTGTGGCAATGGTGCCCGGCGCCTTTTGGCTTGCTTTGGGCGTTGGCTTTGTTTGTCTTTAATGGAGGGAGGCAACAAAACAAGCAAGCAATCTCAAATCCTTTTCTTTCCCGTTTTTTCATTACTTCTCCCACGACGACCGACGTGTCCTGTCCTGCACTTTGTGGGGCGCGATGCCGTATCTGCGGAGCGCGCGCTCCCGGTCTTTGCGGAATACCTCTGTGGGGTCGACGTGTCAGTGAAATACGGAGCATGGAGCCGGTCCGGTCCGCTTCCAGGTGATTGGAGGAGTTCGGCGGTGGCGCAGCTGCTGCTGGTGCTCTCCTCGTATGCCCTCGTGACTGACCTGCCCGCGGTCCCGGGCGTGGCGTGGCGAATGGCGATGAAAGAGTCGTGTGCGTGGTCCATGCGTCATTATTGCGGGTTCAATTTCTCAGTGACACAATTCCATGGACCATGTTCAGAAGTAGAATCAGCGAGGATGTACCCCATGCATGATGCGGCGGCGCCTCGGTCGAGGAGAGCCCCGATGCTCTCCGGCGCTGTCGAGGAACAAGTGTCGGTCGGCACGACCCTCAACAGTTTCGCAGGACCACGATCGCTATCAACATCAAACCGCTAACTACAAGCGTTTGGTTTGGTTTAGTTATGTTTGTTTGAGATTATAATTTATTATAATTTAAAAATTATAATTTATAAAGAGAAATAAATAAGATAATTTATTTATCAGATTATTTTAATTCAACTTGTTGAGTTGTTGACTTTTAAATTCAACTTTAACTATTTATCTTATTAAAAAAATTGATATAATTTGATTTATCATTATAGTTATTTGAATCATAACTTAAAATTTTACACATTTAAGTAATTTTTTTAATAAGACAAATGATCAAAGTTGATCTTAATGACGACATCAATTTAAAAACAAAGTGAGTAGAATTTAGTTAAGCACCTAGGAATTTTCTTATGATTTTTATCCCTCCAATCCAAACAGGCCTGATTCGAGAGGGACAGCGGCTTGAGTTCGTAGCGGGAAGCAGCTCTGTACGGCTCACAAGATTTGCTTGCGACACGAGAATGAGACGTTGCTCGTGTCAGACACAGATTTCATTCGCTTGCGAGATGAGAACGAGGCATTGCTTTGTAACGAAATCCCTTGGTTCAAAGAGGCCTAAGACTGAAACCTCGTCGATTTTTTCGAGCGGGAGCCAACACAGAGGATATAGATCCCAGTAAGGCCACATTTGAATTAAATAATTTTTTTTTATTTTGACATTTTTTCTGTAAAATTGAATTGATTCTTTCGAAAATTTTACAAAATTTTTATGAAAATGCTACGTTTCAAAAGAGTCCTGACCCAGTCAGTTGATGGGGCTACTGCAAGATGGTAGAAACAGGTGATCTCATCTTTGTTTCGACCATGGCGACGCTACAGACAGTATGTCGATGCACGCTTGCATGAAACACGGTACTTCAAGCAGCAGTTTCTCTCCATCCATGAGACCATGACTCGAGCGAATTCAAGTAAAATACAACATGAGCATCACGAATACATACATCGACAACAACTCAACAAGTCAGTAAAAAAACAGACAGACAGATCCATGACTCTCATGAGCCTCAGTGTGTGAACGTGTAGAAGACGGTGCCGATGTACACCGCGAGCGCGGTGGTGACGAGGCCGACGAGCCCGGCGGCAGCCTTGGCGGCGGCCCGGTTGGTGGCGCATCCCAGCGTGCCGAGGCGGATCTGCACCACCATCACCATCGACACCATGAGGAAGACGCAGCCGACGACGGACCCCACGGCGGACGCGAGCATCCCGAGCCGCAGCACGCGCGCGTCGATGTGCGCGCGCAGCGCGTCGTGCGGGTCCTTGGAGTTGATGAGGTTGAGCGCGAGCTTGAGCCCCTGCGCCACGAGGCTGGAGAAGAGGAAGGAGGAGAACGCGACCACCTCCAGCACCAGCAGCGACCGCGCCACGCCCGGGCCGGCGTCGCACGCCGGGTCGCCGGCCAGGCTGCGGAGCTGCCCCGGCGTCGCCAGCGACAGCCCCACGAACACCGCCACCGTGAAGAGCGAGTTCACGTTCACCACGCCGTCCAGCGCCGTCACGTGCACGCTCGTCGTGTTCGCCGACAGCGCCGCCGGGAGCTTCCACTCGAACCCGCCGCCGTGGGTGTGGTGCCCGTGCTCGTGCTCCTCGGATCTGGGGATGAGAGTAGTTCAAGGAATGGAGTTGAAGATCCGATCCAAGACTCCAGCAAGGGAAATATTCTCTGCGCGTAAAAATTTGGACTTACTCGTCCATGGCAGGCCGGAGGAGACGAGATCGGATCTGAGGTCCCTTCCCGGTTCACTGATGGAACCCAACCCTGATTGACGCGCTGCGACGAGGAAGAAAGGGACCACAAAGGAAAACAATGGTTCGGGTCGGCGGAGACGATGAGCGTAAACAATGGTCCAATGTTTGACAGAAGCAACACTCCGGTGAGTTAAAAATTGCAGGCCGCACCGGAAGTGTACCGAGGACGGAGCCATCCGCATTGTCTAACCATGTGCGTTAGAAAGACTCGCGTCGCCCACCGACCAAATTTGCTCCCCGTCAAGTTTAATGAAACCCACGAAACTGTTACAAAATCAGTCAATATGTCCAGCACTTCAACCGGGAGCTGTGCTGTGTTCAACTGTTCATGCAGCGGCTGATCGGTTGAAACGCGCCGATGGCAGCATTGCCATGCTCTCCGGCGACACGGGTCCCTGCGGCGATGCAGCATAGGGCCCCTCCCTGCCGCGCACCGGCGAGGGCCCTGCTCACCGTGGCCTTTTGTCTCGAATCTCGCCAAACAGTGATTGCTTCCTGCGCTGCGTTCTTGTTCGCATCCCATTGTTTCTCTGCTGCTGTCATGTGATGAGAGGCCTGAGTTGATTGGAATCAGGAGCTGCTCATGTCACGAGATATGCGATGTGGGAAGGGGCCGTTGCGTGTGTCAGGCCATTTTGATTTGCACGAGTTTGAAAATCCGACCGGTCTGCTGTCGTGGTCGTGGGCCCTTTGATTAGGAGACATATCGTACCCCCGTGTCACCGCGAGTACAAACGGACGGCAGGTGCCTCCGCCTCGGTGGATCAGATAAGCAGGACTCCTAGCACGTGACAACAACTGACTTCGTGTCGCTTTCTTGGACTGTCGTTTGCAACCTCTTTTTTTTTTTCTGAACTATTATTGCTAAGATCATTATTTTTATTTTTAAAATCAGATTTCAGGTTTCCAAAGAAACGATTGATGCTTTGTTAGCGCAAAAAGTAGACCCGCATTTCTCAAGATCTGGCCCAGCATGGTTGACCAGTTATTCCCAAAAACAAGGCCCGATAGCGTTGCAAGGCCGAGCCTGATTTTCAGTGGCAGCCCGTTTCACATTTCAGTCCACCATCCACCTCACCCAAAAGCCAGCCCAAGAAAAGGGATCTGTCAGCCCGAGAGACTCCGGGTGTCGTCAGTCTCTGTGCGCTGAGCCGCTGGTGCATCTCGGTCCTGCCGTCAGTCTCCCGTCTCTCCGCTGCCTGCCGGTTCTCGTCTGCGCCCCTCCTCCCCGACCTCCACGCGTAAACCCTACCTCGCGGAGACCGGAGATCGGTCGCCGCCATGCCGGCGCGCGAGGACACCAACGGCGCCTCCTCCGCCTCCCCGTCGGAGCCCTCCCTGCCGCCGCCGCAGCAGGCCAAGGGGAAGGGGAAGAAGAAGGACGAGAAGAAGGACGACGATCTGGTGAGAGGACCCACCGCTGTGCCTCCCTTCCCTGAACCGATCCGCCGCCTCATCGATCCCTAACCGCTATTGGGTTGTTGATCTCGTGCGGTTGCAGTCGGAGGAGGACCAGGCGCTCAAGGAGAAGCTCGAGCTGTACGTGGTGCGCGCGCAGGACTCCGATCCCGGCGTCCAGAAGTTGGCTCTGGAGAGCATGAGGTATGCCGTGGCCGAGGATTTTGTGGGGACTGCTCACTGCTTAGTCTCTACGACTGTCTAATTTCGACGCGCATGTCTTTTTTTTTTTTTTGTGTGTCCAGTGATATAGTTCTGTATGACTGTTTGTTTAGCTTGTGGTTTGTCTTGTTACGTATGACCCTTAACAGACTTATATGCCACATTAATGTTTAGATTGTGGTTCTTCATGCCATATGCTTTGTCTTAGTTCTTTCCAGAATAGGGTCGCAGCCTGGAATTTCGCTACTGATGTAACAAAATCACCCCGAATCTTAAAAAGTATCGTAAATTTCGAACTCAACGCAGGTGTTCAGAAATTAAAAGACACGTGCGAACTAAACAAGGTAACAGCTTTCTCAAAGAGATCAGAGCTTACCCATCCATCAGCTTGCTATGTGCAAAAGAAAAAAAGGATCTTAACGTGAAACTAAATAAAGTTTGGCTTCCCCTGCTCTTCTTGGCTTTCTCTTCACTCAGTTCCTGTGATTATCCTGTTATATCCTCCATTACTTTCATCTTGATCCGGCTGCATGTCAGTTCCTATCTGTTAAAGCACCTTCGCCTAGTCTTAGTTATTATGGCACTAGCAAATTGGTAATTTTCATGATTCTTTGCTTGTTAGGACTCTTAATTTTTTAACCAAATTTACTGAAATAATACAATAGATGCAACTTCTGAAACTTTTGTATTCATAGAATTTCACTGCTATCAAAGCATGCATGTGTCTTATCAAGCTTCCTAGTTCTCATTAATTGGCTTATCAGGCAGGAGATTCGTACAGCAACAAGTTCTATGACATCCGTTCCTAAGCCTCTCAAATTCCTTCGTCCACACTACGGAACACTGAAGTCTTACTTTGAGACAATGTCCAACCCCGATCTGAAGGTACTCTTTTAATAATTTCACAGTTACACACCTGTTTGTTCTCATGTGTAATCTTCTTCTATCATTTACAGAAATATATGGCTGATATACTCTCGGTATTAGCGTTGACGATGTCTGTTGAAGGCGAAAGGGTGAGTTCGACATTCATTTAATAACAACTTTTTTATAGACTCTATAAATGGCTATAAATATTTTTCATCGTTGTACAATTTCAATCTTCTTAAATGTTTTTGTCTCAGGAGAGTTTGAAGTATCGAATGATGGGATCTGAAGGGGACATTGGTTCATGGGGGCATGAGTATGTAAGGTAATATTGGTCTCTAGGCGTCCCGAGTTCTCGTTTTACATCCCCTAAAATATAAAACTGAAAAATATAGAGCATTAGCTACTTGGTGGTCATCTGCCTGATCTGTTTGGTATCTATCAGTTGAATCCTTGGTCCTTTTTGGACTTAAGAGTTGATTTTTGAATGCTTCTGTTTCCTGTGGATAGAAATAATGTCAAACTATTTATTAGTACCTAAAACAATCCAGCGCATTTCATGCATAGCCAACATTGGAAACCATAAGAAGATTCAAAGTAGTGAAAATGTTGTTTGTTTGATTGGTTTAGATTCTATGATGAGGATGCCAATTTGGATGTCCATTGTTAGTGTAGCTGTTCTATTTAAATTATCTTAAGATTGAAACCAATGACAGAAAGCATGTTGTGTTTGCATTTCTGAATAACATTGTTTTTATTCTCTATCATTGTGTTGTAGTTCTCATTGTAAAACAATGATGGGTTCTCTTTTGTCTCTTAATTTGATGTTAATATAGGGGCAATATTTACTATTTTCTGCTGTACTTATTGTCTCATTGGTCATATGCAACAATGAAACAAAAAAAAGTATATTCTAAGATTCTGTTTGAAATTTGATGGACATCTGATGCAATTATATTTTCCATTTTTGAATATCATATTGGTTCTGTAACTTCTGTTTTACTGTTGTAATTTTCCAATGAAGGTAAATATCATTTTGTAATTTACTTTTCTTCTTGTTGATTGGATTCTAATAAATGTTGCTGTCTTGAGGCAGAAATTTGGCTGGTGAAATTGCGCAGGAATTCCAATTCCAAAGGCTTCAGGTTAGACCATTATCCATACCATTGAATAGTTTCAAACTTCTATTTTGGCTATGGCCTTTGGGGCATTGTGGTATCTCATGGCATTGGGGAATGGGGACACGCTTGCATCTGGGCATTGTGGCATAACCAGAACTTTGTGGCGTCCCAAAAGTCATGCCTGGATGCCTTAAGTTTTGACTAAAAAACCGTGATTTTAGCCCAGGAATGCTCTAAATTTTGAACATTCTTCATAATATTGTTAATGTAAAATAGAAACAATTCTTTTTAGCTGCTGTTGGTTGTAATTAAAAGTTGTAGCATTCTCATTGTGAACATTTTTTGCTTTTGTCCATTACTTCTTACAGATTTTAATGTTACGTATAGCATCATTTCTGTTTGTTCTCCATGTGGTCATAAGTGGCATTTACCATCTTATTATCTCATGTTATCTTCTATGCTATCTTCTTCAAAACATTGTCATGTTATGTTGTTCCTTGTTTTGGGCTGAGATAACTCCTACTTCATGTTAAAAATCCTTTTTGTGTATACTGTTTATCTTCTGCAGGATGATGATGTACCGATTGATAAATCCCTGATGGAATTAGTGCAGCAAATTGTTTCATTCCACATGAAGGTTTGCTTCAATTTTATTATGTACTCATAAAATATAAATAATGTTTTATTCTATTGCATGAAGGTATTGAAACTAAGTTCAGTTTCCTTGTTATTGCAGCACAATGCTGAGCCTGAAGCTGTGGATCTTCTGATGGAAGTATGTTGAAAGTTTCCTATCTTTGCTGCACCATCAATCATTTTTTTATTGATTGATTCACAACTGATCCATGGTATCCTATTTCTTGGTAGGTCGAAAACCTTGACTTGCTAGTTGAACATGTTGATGCCACAAACTATAAAAGGACCTGCCTGTATCTCACTAGCTCTTCCAAGTATGTCGCCGGCTTTGGTTTTACTTTTACTTTGTTAAACCTCATGTTTTGTGTGTTTACTGAAATTGAGCTGTACTTTGCTCTATTGGGATGGAATCTTGAAGATACCTTCCTGCTCCTGATGATATGTTGGCACTTAAAATAGCCTATGAAATCTACCTTAAGTTTGGGGATCTTGCAAGTGCCTTGCGGATTGCACTTCTCCTTGACAACAAGGTATGTGCATGAATGAGTTCTTATTTTTATATTATATTATTTGTTCATAAATGAAATGTTGCTAATTCATACTTCAATTATTTCAGTTGCAGTATGTGAAGCAGGTTTACAAAGCAACTGATGACCTTCTCCTGAAGAAGCAATTCTCATATATTGTAGCACGCCATGTGAGTCTATCCTTAAGTGCACAGAGATATTAAACAGAAGCTAATACCAGTTTCTGTTTTCTATTGCTGATATGCCATGTGATGTTAGATTAGTTGATTTTTCGGCTACCTGTTTGCTTGTTTCATCAATGAAATATCTTTTTACTGAAGGGTTTAAGCATGGAGATCGATGACGAGATAGTTAAAGATGAAAATGATAAAGAGGCTTTGCAGGAAATAGTTTATAATACTAAACTTAGTGAGGGATATCTTACCCTTGCACGTGATATCGAGGTTATGGAGCCAAAATCTCCAGAGGACATATACAAGGTGACTTTCTTTTTTTTTTTATTGCATTGAATGTTTCTGTAGCTTGTTTGCATTTTCCTAATTTTTTCAACATCATGGTAATATTGTAGGTTCATCTAATTGATGGCCGGGGTGCTACAAGCTCCAGTCTTGATTCTGCACGCCAGAATTTAGCTGCGACATTCGTTAATGCATTTGTGAATGCTGGATTTGGCCAGGTTAGTGCTTATAGACATTTGATAAATGTATGAGACAAAGAAGATTTTGTGGATAACCAGAATCTTGTTGCAGGATAAACTCATGACTGCCCCATCAGATTCTTCTGGTGGTTCTTCTGGAAACTGGCTATTCAAGAACAAGGAACACGGAAAAGCTAGTGCAGCTGCTAGTTTGGTACTGGAACAATTTGGTTTTTATTTCCATAAATAAGGTTTATCTGACGATCATAGTGGTGACAAATTCATTATTTTTCAGGGAATGATTCTTCTTTGGGATTCTGATTCAGGACTTGCCCAACTTGACAAGTACCTGCACAGTAACGATATTCATGTTGTTGCTGGAGCACTATTAGGTATTGGAATTGTCTCCTGCGGTGTCAAGAATGATTGTGATCCTGTATGTGTCACCTAAACCTACTCCCCCCCCCCCCCCCCCCCACCAATTTTGTAGTTGTAATCATCTAAATTCATTACTGTGATAACCTGACACCTTTTCCAGGCATTTGCTCTTATTTCTGAGTATATCAGCAGAGATGAGTCTATTATACGAATAGGGGCAATCCTTGGTCTTGGAATTGCTTATGCTGGCTCTCAGAAAGAAGAGGTTCAGTTTTCTATGCCCCCAATTTGTTACAAAAGCATTCTGTTGGTTCTTTTTGTGCTAACACAGTTTCTGAATCTTTTTTCCAGCTTCAAGCGCAGCTCTCATCTATATTGACTGATTCTCAAACTCCTCTAGAGGTTTTAGTCTTCACTGCCATTTCTTTGGGATTGGTATTTGTCGGTTCCTGCAATGAAGAAATTGCACAATCAATCATATTTGTCTTGATGGATCGTAGTGAAGCAGAGCTTGCAGAGCCCATTATACGCCTGCTGCCTGTTGCTCTTGGTCTTCTATATCTTGGAAAGCAGGTATGTTTATTCCCTTAGTGATTTTTCCCAGCTGAGGCTTGAGCTTTGTTGTGGAGAGCCCCAAATAAGCATTAACTATATTCTTTCTGTTTTTGTCTTCAACAAGTGTGACTATTTTCATATATTTTTATGATATTTTCAGGCTACCCGCTGTACTTAATATCTACTACTCCCTCCGTCCTATATTATAAGTCACTTTGGACTCCTCAAAATTTCTCAAATTATAAGTCTTTCTCACTTCTCGAGACAACTTTTTCTCTTCCCAATACATCTCCACTCTCTCTCCTCGTTTTCAGAACATCTCACCTTTTCCACTTTTCTTAATTTCCGTGTCTGGACACCCAAAACGACTTATAAAAAAGGACGGAGGGAGTACATTTTATTTATTTATTTGTATCTTGACCACAATATTATTTTTTTAATCGTTACTGTTTTTGTCAATTTTCTCCTGTTAAATGTCCATTTCTCGAGCCACATTATGTGTATTTTTCTTATTTACTCATTATTTTTGGGTATCATTGTTTCAGGAGAGTGTGGAGGCTACTGCAGAAGTTTCTAAGACATTTGATGAAAAGATACGGAAGTATTGTGACGTGACTCTTATGTCACTGGCATATGCTGGAACAGGGAATGTTCTTAAGGTACCTTGCCTAGAAAAGCATAAACTGTTTAAAGCTCTAAAAATTACTGATGTATAATGCATGATTTGCTTTACCAAAACTTCCCATTTCTTTTCAGGTTCAGGAACTCCTTGGTATATGCTCGGAACATCTTGAGAAAGGTGAAACGCACCAAGGGCCAGCAGTCCTTGGGATTGCACTCATTGCCATGGCCGAAGAACTCGGAGCTGACATGGCTGTACGGTCCCTTGAGCGTCTTTTACAGTATGGGGAGCAGAATATCAGAAGAGCAGTTCCTCTTGCTCTTGGCATGCTCTGCATATCCAACCCAAAGGTAAGTTTATGTGATCTTTCTGCCTTACATTTGCAATCTTACATTAGCTGTATTTGGTACCTTTGAATTTCAACGAATGGAGCAAAGCATTTCTTTGTGTGAGAGAGGGGGGGGGGGGTGTTAAGGGGGCTATGATGGCAGTAAATGAGAATTTACTTCTTTCCACTTCTTAGGCATAACAATTAGCAGGCTGCCAGATGACTAGCTCAAAACATGTCAGTTAAACGCTCTTACAGCCAAGTAATATGCAGCTGTTTTATTATTATTTAGTTCTAGCCCATTATTCAACTTGCTTTGTATTTTCACTGCTTACTTAGCCTACCCCAACTTGCTTGGGACTAAAAGGCTTTGTTTTTGTTGTTGTTATATATGCGCTGCTTACTTCACAATCAGTTGAATGCTCTGATTTGAAAAGCTGCCTGTCTTAGGTAAATGTTATGGACACACTGAGCAGGCTGAGCCATGATGCAGATGGTGAAGTGTCAATGGTGTGCTACTGTACTCTTCAGAACCCAGCATATTGATTCTCATGGACTAAATTAACATTTGATTTAATCGGTACCTGCAGGCTGCAATCATCTCGCTGGGTCTGATTGGTGCTGGCACAAACAATGCTCGTATAGCTGGGATGCTTCGTAATCTCTCAAGTTACTATTACAAAGAAGCTGGACACCTGTTCTGTGTAAGTAGGGTTATGGAATAAACATTGGCTATCCTAGTTGGCAGCTATTAAGGGTGATGTGTTTTTATTAATCTGTTCATTTAATTTTACTTCAGGTAAGGATTGCTCAAGGTCTTGCTCACCTCGGGAAGGGCCTGCTAACACTTTCCCCTTACCATTCCGACCGTTTTCTGCTTTCTCCGTGAGTGATTTTTTAAGCTGCGGATTCATCTACGATTTTGTCAAGAGCCACATTTTCAGAACTATCTGCCTCACTTTTCAGGATAGCACTTGCTGGTCTTGTGACTGTTCTGCATGCATGTCTTGACATGAAATCCATCATTCTCGGAAAATATCACTACATGTTGTACATCCTTGTCCTGGCTATGCAGGTATGTTCAGTCCTGATTGTATAGTTATGAAAATTGGGATTCTCGAGCTTGATGATTCATTTGTCTTCTGAAAACAGCCTAGGATGCTTTTGACAGTGGATGAGGATCTCAAGCCACTCTCTGTTCCTGTCCGTGTGGGACAGGCGGTTGATGTTGTTGGGCAGGCAGGAAAACCAAAGACAATCACTGGATTTCAGACGCACTCAACACCTGTATTGCTTGCCGCAGGGGAGCGGGCTGAGTTGGCAACTGAGAAGTAATCATAGAACCCCTGTGGAATTATTTATATTTTATAACTAATATTGTGCTAGAGCTTACTACTTCCCCCATGTGCAGATATGTTCCACTCTCACCATTTCTTGAGGGATTCGTGATCCTGAAGAAGAACCCTGAGTATCATGAGGAGTGAGGGATCAGTCCAGTGCAGGCAATGGACAATGGGCAGAGTGTAAGCTGGCGTGTCATAGGCGAAAAAGTTGATCTTTGCCGGAGTTAGAAACAGATTGTGGTCAACAGCTGCGTAGCGTAGCTGAAAAATGTTTTTTTTTCTTCTTTTTGTAACTTTTCACACAGTAGACCAGAATGGAATCGACTGAGTTTCTTGCCACGTTTATAACCTTTGTACTTTACTGACATAGTCATGGTACTCAGCAATTGTTAATGCGTGTTTTAACATTCTCCCGTTGATTCTTTTTGATGCCGTGATGCAAATTAGGAAGCTCTGCTGAGTGCAGTGCTCAACTTAATCAGTTGCTAATGTATGCTTGAATTAGTTGCTCCTGTTAACTACATTGTCCCCTCCGTTGTAATTATTCTGCGTGCTTTGGCTCATAGCCATGGCCCGTGGCTAGGATGAGTTCAAGATCCAGGCGTCGGCCATGCGATAAGCTTGCCTGGATTTGTGGGTCGTCGTGCTTCCGCGGGAGAAGGTCGGACTTGCGTTGCAGAGCTGGCGAATCATGTTCTGACATGCTTTGTTCCAGATATTCTGTTCCAAGCGGAAGCGGTACAGGTGATAGCTGTCTCTGAAATGTTCCGATTGAATTCGGATTGGACATGATTCGCAGTGGATTGATGTGCAGACGATGCAAACCAGGACGCAGGGCGTGTATCATCGCTCCGATGGCAACGCCAGTGTGCGCTTCTTTTTGTTTGTGAGGAAACATTCAGAGTTAGATCACAGGGCAAACTATTTAAACAAAACAGAGAGGTGCAGTTCGTTTGTAACTCATGAGCTTTGATCATCAAACAGTTCACGCAAATGGAATCAGATTATGGCGCCAGGGCTGTGCTACAAGCAGAAGTAATTTGCATGCTCGTTTCAAACTCGAACACACAAAACAAATCATTACACACATATGTAGTAGGTCCCATTATTGGTAATACAATGATAACAAGAGGTAACACTCAGACATTTTGGAAAGAGCAAATTTCACACGGATACAAGTATTTGGAAAATCAATTGTTGTGAAAAAAATAACCCAACCTGAAACTGCAAACTAACATGCTTCTGTCGGATCGACCGGAGCAGGATTTGTCGCTTGACCCCTCCTCATGTCCCTCGGGCGGTCTAAGATGCCACAGTGAGAAAGCATAGCCCATATATGGGTCAGAAACTAGCCGCCATCCTCAAGGTGTTCCATGTGCTGCTTGGCAGTCATGTGCGACAGTGCAATGTAGATGATTGTCTCGGCCCAGATACCTGCCAGCAACTTCCAGCGCTGATTTGCATCTTGCATGATCTCAAGCTGCTTACCAAGCTTCACGCCTTTCAATAAGATTTTCGCAGGTTTGTCTTCCTTTCCTGTCTGTTCTAAACTTTTCAATATGTCATATCTTTCTGAAAGCACATCAGTGGAGGCCAAGATGTCGTCTGCTTCATCCATTTTTGTAATTCTAACTTCTCTTATATCCACCGCGTGGTATGGAAGCAATTCCGGGATAGTTACAATCAAGTATGCAAAGTATCTAGACAACTCAACTGCAACATTCCTGTCATCTTGATTAATCCCATTCCCACCATCAATACAGAGAGCAAGATCACAGTAATCAGTGGCGATCTGCCAAATTAACATGAGTTCCAGTTCAGATTCATACTCAAGCGTCCCATAAAACTGCCCAAATATGTCCTTCAATTTTTGCTCTCTTGATGTTTCCCAATTGACTAGGGTACCATGAATTGATATGAAGGACCTTGCAATATACATCTTCACTGCATCTGAAACTACTTGCGGTTCCTTTTTTAGCACTAACTCTATGATTTTCCAAAAGTTTCTTTTTTTCCTATAATAACCGATGAGATTAGAAATTACTGACTACTGGCCAATCATATTTCTCCACCCCACAGAGATAGTTGTTCTTCTGAGAAAACCAACAACTTTCTCAAAAAGAAATGCAATGGGTTTACATCTATGTGGTAGAGTGACATACCAACAGGCCAGCGACACCTTGAACCAATCTGATGCCAGATAAAATGCTGCTTGTAGTAGTTCTACCATGAGGAGTGTACCCAAAAACTACTAGAATAATGATGTAATCAAGTCTTGTGCTGTGTACTTCTATGATAGGATCGAGTGTTTCTAGAACCAATGAGCTATGAAGGGCATACACTCCAACAGCACAAATAAGACCTATCTTGGTCAACCACAATAAAAAGGGATATAGGAATAGTAAAGGCAGTATCCCCACATTATAAATAGAGTAATACTTTGTGAAGAAGAAATCGTAGCAAAATCCCAATTCCATCTCAATGATTTTGAATGCTCTTTTGTAATCATTTTCAGTTGGCAACAAATACTTGAAGAAGAGATCTTTAGTTTCAGGAAGTCTAGCTTCAGCACAGAAGTACCCATAGTAACGTCGTTTCAAGAGCTCGAACAAGGCAAAAGACAGGCAGACATCTTTCAATGCTTTGCCATAATCTAAGTTGCCACAACTCCATATCTGGTCAACGGTTATAGCACGAACTCTAAATATTGGACCCGGTGTATAACTAATTGGGTAACTGGGACCCCTCAAGCTCTGAGGATCACTGTCATTCTTGTGGTCGTCATTTGCCTGTTTTGCTTGTTTTTCATCCACTTAGCAACTGTTCTGCCATCCTCAGAATTGCTGAATATTGACCATATATAGATGTCAGAAATCTTTGACATACAAAATAAGATGGAAAGAACAGCGATACAGATGGAGCTTGGCCCCAGGGGATTTCCTTTATGATTCGGACTCTCGAGGCCCCAGATTTGCTTGGAGGTAGTTGGGCTCAGTAGTGAAAGGAGCATAAAGAAATAGGAACTATACCGGGCCATCTCAAAAAGATAATGATCTTCTTCTTGTCGTCAAAATCATATTGCTTGACAGCATTTGTGCCCCCAGCTGACATTAGCAGTGAAATAGCCAAGACAGGGTACACCGAATTCTTGACTGGGAAGGACTGCATCAGACCCAAGGTGTAGAAGATAAGAGGAAACATAACAGCATTGCACAGAGAGAGGACAGTTCTAACGATAGAACTGTGCCACCGTCGCTTGCAGGAGCCAAGAACGAGCTGGAGAAACAGCAGCGCGGTGGCTGCTGACACCAGAGCTTCTACCTGGATGATCTTCCTCCTTTTGGTTGGTTCAACAAGGGGGCAAGAGCCTCCATTGCCCTCGTCATGTTCACGACCCCACCTTTTGGGGATCCCTGCTCCATGATGAATAACTGGGAGGGATGTTGCTCTTCACTACGAGATCAGAAACACTGATTTCATATGGACTTTGATGTCCGCTTTGTGAGTCTAGTATGCGTAGCTTGATGCTGTGATCCAGACCATGCCCGGGTAGACGCTAAATACTCGTTGCGCAATACTGAGAGTCGTCCATTCGTCATATTAAATTTTTCCGTCTCCTTTTTCAGTCGTCACCATTTGTTGCGAAACTTCCAGGCAAGTAGTCAGGGGGTTGACATTTTGAAGGCCACATGCTTCATAATTTGCCGTTCCGGGTAATCAAATCAAGCCAGCGAAGCCGATGGTTTGGGTGTGCACATGTCTCTGGGAAATAACCACTTGTGACACTGGCTTCATTTTTAAAAAACAAAGAGGACCTGAGCTCTCAAGTCTTCTTTTTTTTTTCAGAAAATATTTAGTGCAGTCCAACTATTTGGTGGGATCATGAAAACCCTCTCAATAAACATTCTTAAAAATTTTGAAACAAATATAAAATTTGGCATATGTGTAGATGGCATGGTAAGAAACATGCACACAAATTTTCCGCTCCAAACTCGACTGCAAAAGATATATAAAATAAATAAATCATAGAGAAAAATTAGGGGGAAAAAGACAACAGGGACTGTGTTGTTCATGTGGACAACCCTTTCATTGATACGATCACACCAATTCATTGGAATTGGAGCTGGAATCAGATTCAGAGTATGGAACAACATCAGCTTGCGATGGTCGTCACGTATTCACATCATCCGATTTAGACGTTCTGCTACTACACATAAATATAATCTAATATACTTTGATATATATCTAGTCTAATGTCTATACCTCATCGAAGAGCCGTAATCATCAATTTGATAAAAGACATTACATTATGTTCATGGTAAATACGTTCCATAGGCCGGATACTATAATTCACATCGTTCGATCTCACGGATCTTCTTCATTCCGTGAGTCCTCTCCGTCTTCTCCCTCGAGCACGCACCCACAGGTCATTTGAACAGGCCATCTTCTTCGTCGGACTGGTTAGAACAAGACTCGCAAGGTCTAAATTCGATCAAAGAAGAAGGAAGAAGGTATCTTAAGTTAGTTGCATCTTTGACTTTAATTTGTTTTTGCGTCATCAGACGCAACTTGCAGTGCGTGGATGTTAAAAAACAATGTAGTAGGACAATAAGCATATATAGATGATGGAATACACGGATACGGCATATAGTAAGCAGATTAACTATTTCAAGTGTCAGTTAGAACGGCACCAGGCGACATGGTGCTTGGACGTCGACCTACATGCTTAAAAGACTCTCTATGTTTTTAAATTATTTTTATCAAAATAATAATTTGAAAATAAATTAGACTTCGTACACCAGAGCTTCGACCTGGATGCCGTTTGGATTTTTGGAAATAGAGTATGGGTTTGAAATTGAGAAATGAATGAATGGTTAAGATGTATTAAGGTGAAAGAATTAGTGGTTCAAATCTTTTCTTTTGTTTACTTATCCCTAACCCAAAGATCATATCCAGCAATCCAAACACCACCTTGATGGCTGGATGATCCTCCTCCATGGTTGGTTCAACACGGGGCCAGAGCCTCCATTGCCCTCGTCATGTTAACCACCCCACCTTTCGTAGGATCCCTGCTCCATGATGAATAAGAGCATCTTCAAAAGCTATTCATTAATTTTTCTTAAATAAAATTATAAGAAAAAAAGTAAAAAAATCTTCTCCAACAGTTTCTCTAAACACGTCCTTATTTTCGAGGGTACTCAAGGGTGCTTTATTCAGAGGTAAATCTAAATAGCTTTATAAGGTCTTCAATCCCATCTCTCATGCAACTAACCGTGAGACCGGTTATTCACTTAGTTTAAATTTAAACCATATTTCTATATTTACAAAAGCTGTTGGAGTAGATGATTAATATGGATTTTAAAATTTTTTTGACCGACCCCAAAAGCTAACTTTTAAAATGATTTTTTTAGAAATTGTTGTAGATGCTCTTAATTGGGATGGATGTTACTCTCCACTACTGCTCTCTCCGATTTAAAATATAGACACTGTTTATTTTTAACATCAACTTTGATAATTTATTTTATTAAAAAAAATTATTCCAATGTATAAAATTATTAGTTGTGATTTAAATTCCACTATAGATCAGAAATACTGATTTCATATGGACTTTGATGTCCGCTCTCTGAGTCTGCTATGGATATTTAGTCACTATATGTGTAATATTAGTCAATATAACTATTTTGTCTTTAAAAACCTTGGTCGTATTTTGGTCACTAAAATCTTGTCACTATATGTATACAGTAACCAACATGGACATATATTTTAGTCACTAAAAATGTATATCTACAATAAAAGCTAAATTTTGATCACTATTTATCAATTTATAGTAATCAAATTACTTAGTCACTAAAACTTGGTGACTAAAAATTTCTTTTTTTGTAGTGTGTGATCCAGACCATGCCCGGGGAGAAGCTAAATACCAGTTGCACAATACTGAGAGTCGTCCATTCGTCATATAAAAATTTTCCATCCCTTTTTTTTCAGTCATCACAGTTTGTTGCAACTTCCAGGCAAGTAGTCAGGGGTTGACATTTTGAAGGCCACGTGATTCATAATTTGCCGTTCCAGGTAATAAAATCAAGGCAGCGAAGGCGACGGTTTGGGTGTGCACATGTCTCTGGGAAATAACTACTTGCTCCCTCCGTCCAATAAGTACGTTTTTGATTTTTTAAAATGATGTTTGACTATTTTGTCTTATTAAAAAAATTGCGAAAACAAAAGAAATAAACAAGACAAAGTTAAAGTACTTTTAATAATGAATCATTTCACAATAAAATAAATAATATTTTCACAAAATTTTTGAATAAGACGAATAATTAAAGGTAGATGTTTGAATTTTAAAAAACACTTATTTGAGACGGAGGGACTAACTAATATGCCACTTGTGACGCTGGCTTCATTGTTAAAAAACAAAGAGGACTTGAACTCTCAAGTCTTCTTTTTTTTTTTCAGAAAATATTTAGTGCAAACCAACTATTTGGTGGGCACTTGGATCTAGTTAGAACGGCACCCACTTGGTGCTTGGGGCATTGACCCACATGCGTCTAAGAGCAACTCCAATAAATACCTAAATATATTACTAAATACAAATATTAATATCACTAGTAAAAATACATCTTTAACAGTGATTTAATTGAGTAACTTAAATTTAACTACTACTAATTTTATGTTTTTAGATAGCTAAATGTAGGTAATATCTATATTATCGGTATCTGTTAGAGATGAATTTTTATAGCTATCAATATCAATTTACCAACAATTTAAACATGAATTTAGTAGTCAAATTTTAAGTATCTTACGGAGATGCTTTAAGGTACTTAATTTCGTTTTTCAGTGAAAAAAAAGAAGGGATAAATATACGCGGATATGTTCAAAAATAATGAGAAAAACTCTCCGTAGCCAGCGTATTGACATGGTCCAAGCTAACTCACCCACGTCAATTACATTTCTCCAAAGGAAGCAAACAGTCTTTATCCTGATGCATGACATAATTTCAACAAACCTTGTTTCCCTATAGAGGTCCGCGCGCTCCGATTCGATTTCATATCTCAGAACTTTGAAGCATTCCAGCCGCTCCTGGAGATATAACGCGTATGTGTGCACCCACGCCGATCAGTCTCATGCTGACAAGCAAGCAGAAATGAACTCTAAACCTCTGTTCATGAACACTGGTGACGGTTTTTCAGAAATTTGTGCAGAGTTGTGCATGTAGATAATATAGCAGTAGCTAACGTAGTGGGCTAGAGTCGTCCTTGAAATTTGGGCATTCTCCTGCGCCGGCAACTGAGCGGCTCCTCCCTGAACCTGAACGCGGCGGCGCCGTCTCGCAGCGTCCGGTGGATCAGTATCAGCTTCTTCAGAGCAACCAGTCAAAAATTTGCAAGCACTCCGTCCTGCATTGGAAACGATGGTTGAGCAATGCGATGCAAGGCTATGGATGGCAATGGCACGCCACCCAGTTGCGCGTCTTGGAAAGGCATCTGGCGAGCTCGTGCACGCAGTAGCAGACGTCGGCGGGCGCGGGGGAAGACGAGGTGGCGGCGAAGATCGCGTCCAGTGGGGTGCCCCTTCTGCCAAATAAGCTTCGGTATACAGGAAATAGGATAAGTTCAGAATGTCAGTAGAACCGTGAAATTCGACCGAATACAGACACGACAGATCTATAAGCTCAAAGAATTGCTAGAATCATTAATTGGTACAACAAAAGACCATCAGAATCTTCAGCCCCACTATTTGACTTTTTTTTCACAGTTGATTTTGTTACAGGACGCGTCTTTCCAGACGGGGGAAACAAATGAATCATGTGCACTCAAGAGAAACAAATAACCTATATTGAGAATTCCAGCTGATAAGGTACAACTTTGTAGCTGCGCCATGTGTCACACCACCCTGCATGCGCTAGCATAAATTTGACATAAATATTCTCATTCACAACTTCTGTTTTATTTGCTTGCAGCGAAGAGATTGGAAAATTTTATGCACTTCTTGAAAAAATATATGACCAGCCTTCGATTACCCCATGTCCATTTGCATGAACAGCTGCTGATATAAAATTTGTCAATATGAGTATATGATTATCTACTGGAAGTCTGAATTCGGTAACACTGTGTTCCAGTGAGATGGTGATTCTTTTGCTATCTGAACTATCTAATGGTTGCGTGCATCGAATCCATCTGATTGGAATTGTAAATAGCTTGACTCCAGTCGTCGACCACCTTTGTTGGTGCTTTTGCCTTGAGCATCATTTCATTATACTCAGCTTCTGGGTCTGACATTGCTACGATTGCCCCACCTGCACCTACTGAAGCTTCTCCGTTGTGCAGAACAACCGTTCGAATCACGATATTCAGATCAAATGTGCGGTTATACGAAAAAAATCCAATCGATCCTGAGTACACGCCTCTTGAACTGTTCTCAAGTGAATCAAGAATCTCCATTGATCTAACTTTTGGGGCTCCAGTCATGGAACCGCCTGGAAAGGCAGCTTTCACACAATCGACAGGACTTATATTCAACTTCTTTGTTCCACGTATGGTACTCACCATGGTGTGAACAGTTTTATATGATTCTACATCCATGAGGCGAGGAACATGCACGCTGCCAGGTTCACAAATCTTGCCAAGGTCGTTTCTAAGTAGATCCACAATCATCAAGTTCTCAGCCTGATCCTTTTCGCTGTTGAAATTGAACATGGAGAAAGGGAAAGCATTAGCAGCATTATACCCTGCATTCTGCAGGAACCAGTGAAACATCTAGAAAACAATTCAATTCAAAACTAACTGCAATGCTTACAAATGACAACTAAAGAAAATCAGAAAAAGCAAAGAAACAATTGTCGAAATTCACATTTCCTCAGTATTAGAGCCTACCGCAATAGCGGAAAATATAACTTGCCTGTATTTCAGCTGCAAACGTAGGCATTCATCTTCCTCTGGTGTTCTGCCACGTGATATGGTACCTTTGATTGGTTTTGCCTCAAGAATCCCATTCCGATCTAGCTGTAGAAACCGTTCAGGAGAAGAGCAACATATACTCAAGTTTTCTGAAGAGAAGTTAAGCCAAGCAGCATAAGGAGCTGGGTTTCGTTTTCTCAATTTAAGATAGAGCTGGAGGGCATTTATATGGTTTACTCTTTTCTTCATCTGGGTAGTTAAACACAGCTCATAGCTTTCTCCATCTCTGATATAATCTAGGCAACTCTGAACGTCTCTAACATACTGATCCTTTGTTTTCTCCACAATAAAACTTTGCTTACTTGCATCAGGTAATCTGACAAATGCTTTCCCATTCATCCTCAATCCTGAGGCCATGCCAGCCAGCCTGAGAAGCCTCTTTTCAGTCTCCACCAACCATGAATTATGTGCTGTATTGCTACCAGTCCCATTTCCATTTTTTGAAGAATATTCATCATGTAATGATAGAATATAAACATCACCATTGTCGTGATCAACCACCACAATGTTATCGGCAAAGAACATGCATGCATCAGGAGTACTTGATTTAGCCTTGTTAGATGCCGCATCACATTCAACTTTAAGACCATACCTGGAATCATAAAAAAATTCATGAATGAAAAAGGAGCTTCAAGAGCTTTGAAGTTAATTGAAGCCAAAGGCTACATAAGACTATATATCCATAGATATCGGATGTGGGACAAGAACGTTTTGTTTGGTGTAGAAACTAATCAAACTGCTGTCAGGAAAACCAATGTCTAATAACTGACTGGCTACCACAGATATAAGTTCCAATAATAAAAATAAAAAAGCATGAACTATTGTAAACTCTACATACCCTAGATATCCAACATATCCACCATGGAAGTCAAACGGCAGTCCTTCATAATCCTCTTCATTGTGTTGAAT
This sequence comes from Zoysia pacifica, assembly GCA_001602315.1. NCBI lineage: Eukaryota > Viridiplantae > Streptophyta > Magnoliopsida > Poales > Poaceae > Zoysia > Zoysia pacifica. The sequence goes on along the minus strand of BCLH01000174.1, from coordinate 70,242 downwards.
GGACTCGATCTCCTGTAAAAAATGAAAGCAGCAATCAAAACTCCCAGATTAAAAAATGCACACAACCCATATTGAGTTTTTGCTCATAATTCTGATGATCGGCCAAATGTAAACTTCTGTTTGAGAAAATGAACCAGCAAAAGAATATTGTAAAGTGGGAAAACGTAAGATAATGATCCCATAAAACTTAACAAACATTGTAACCTAGCACATACACCTATCTGCGCACTCTCTCAACATATACCTTGTTAAGGAACTCCAAGAAGCCCTCTTTGACAAAGTTTTTGGCAGTACATCCATCAGCATCTCGGATTACAAGGGTCCCTCCACAATTGGCTCTGAAATAGAACCCAAGAAATCCAGGATAACAATTTACAATCCTAACAAGATTAATGCAATAAAAGCTAAAAACATAATTTCTTCTATTTTTAAAACTAACTTCTTACCTTTGACCCGACAAATGAAATGTGATTTGCTTCCATAAAGACCCACCTTTACCACCCATGAAAGAAAAACGTGCCCTATTCTGTATGCAGAAGTTAGAGCATTTAGCTCACAAATGTGAATAGCATTTCTCAATGACGGAAGAAATAAATTCATATAGAAGATAAATATATTTTCAACAGTTTTTCTTGGTTTGTTTATTTCCATGCTAGTTGCCAACACGAACCACTTTCTCTAATAGTCCAGCTTATTAAATTCTTATATCTATGAAAATCCAATGGTTTGTTTAGCACCAAAGCACGGTGTCATCAAGCTTTACGGCACATTAGATAAAATCTATATAGTAAAAATAATTGGATAATCAGTCAAAAGCTGACAGAGAACCTGATCAATTGATGAGCTATCCAACCAAAATGTGTCTTCACCGTTTTGATGACCAAAAAGTGCAGAAAAAATGTCTTCTGAGTCAACTGTAGAACATAAGAGATTATTAATCTTCTTCCATTTTAACCGTAAACATTTCTTCTCACAGTCTCCCTTTGTAAGCTTGTGGGCCTGAGCAGAATTCCAAACATCTAGTCTTTCAGAGTGTATCAAGTCCCTTGGGATAGAATTGCATTGATCTGCAGAATAAACCTGCTGAACAATGGAATGTCAGCTGCAGTGGTATGTAACGGAGGTATGCATGAAATACATCATCACAGATTGTACTTGAGATTTTACAAGTTTACCAATACTGTGAACCTTTCTTTCCTGAAGCCACAAGGAGTGAAAGTCACTTGTCATATTCTTAAAGTTTTGTAAAATCTGTCGTCCATAATGGGTAGCAACACTTTCTGGATGGAACTAAAGCAAAAAGCAATCACATGTAAGAACACTTGATAAGGGTTGATATAACTATCACGTATAAAAAACCAGCACATACCTGCACTCCATAATGAGGCCTGCTAGAGTGCCTAATGCCCATGATGACCGTGCAACTATCTGATTTGCTATCACTATTGGACAGCTTTTCACCATTGCTACTGCACTGTGAAGGGTTCATCACGAAGTTTTCCAATGACCCCAAAATGACACTATTACTAACATCAGTTTGATCACTTTCAAGGAAAGAAAGCAGTTTTGGAGAAGCAGTCCATGCTATTGACAAAAGATCATCAGGTAGAGATCCTGCCTCGATTACAAGTGAATGATACCGTACTACCTGAAAATAACATCAGTAAGTGCAGGGCTCTTTGCAGACCGTAGGAGAAGGCTGAAATCTAAATGATAGGGAATTGGGACTAGTAACAGGAGTGGTACTCTAACCTTAAACCCAGAATTTAAACCTGATGGGATACAATTGAAGAGGTAGCATCCATCATGTTCAACTTCACTGATATAACGAAGAGAAGTGTCAAACCAGGTATTAACTGTAAGAATAGCTACCGTACATAAGAAGGGAGAAATCATATGTAAAAGAGTTCAAGGTCTTGCCTGAGTCGCCCATGGATTGCTTCGGGAGCATGAACAATCTTAGCACCATGTACAAACCCGAGGGCCTGCAATTGTTACACACAATGAGCATTACACAGATGATCAATTTATACTTCTTTTCTTCTCCTACGATTAATCCAAAATAAACTCCATGCCGAGGAAGATTGTAAAGGGAACCACCTGGTGGCCAAGGCAGACACCCAGGATGGGTATGTCTCCACATTCACTAAGTATCCGGAGACATATACCTGATGAAGCAACCAAACACCAGATAAATACTTAAATGACGTTGTTTGACTAACTATCCCTATTTCACAATATACTGCAGAACTGAAAATGCTGTATGGTCCTTTAAAAAAAAAAATGGCGTATGCTCGCCTATGTCTCTAGGACACGCCGGAGATCCAGGGCCAGGCGAGATGACGATATTGTCAAAGGCCCTCTCTTTGTAAACACGGTTGAACACGTCGCACCAAGTCCACTCATCGTTGCGCACGACCACCGGCGGCACTGGGAGGGGACACGATAAAGCGAAATGAGCTCGCCGCGGTTCACAAGACGCAGCTACAGGCGCAAAGAAGGTACTCACCGCCGTTGACAACCGACAGCTCCTGGAAGAGGTTGTATGTGTAGCTGTCGTAGTTGTCGATCAGCAGCGTCCTCACCGGCGCCGCCGCCTCCTCCGACTCCGCGTTCTGCCCCATCCCCCGCCCCGCCGCGAGACGCCGGGAGTGATGGACCCCCCGCGCGTACGGAGAGACGGAGGCGGAGCGCGGCGATTGGGAAGGGAGAGGGACCCACCTGGCCGTCGGCGGCGCGGGGAGGCGGAGCGCGGCCATCGCGGCTGCGCGCGAGCAGGATCTGGCAGGGAAAGCAAGAGAAAAGGCGGTTCCTTTTTCTGGGGCGGTGGTTCGTTTTGAGCCTGTAGAACGTGAGAGGGCTTCCTGCTTCGTTTTTTTATTGGGCTCCGTTTGAATGTAGGGTTATGGATCCTGTGATTATAGAATTCGGATTTTAGATTATAAAATCTCTGTCATTTAGATTAAAAGATTTTATATAAATTTTTACATATTAAAATTCGAATTTTAATATTTTAAAATCTCAAATATTTAGATTATGAGATTTTATCATTTTAATTATATTAATGTGCATTATATTATAAAATATTAAATAATAGTTAGATTTATGAGATTATATAAGATTTTATAATTTTTAAAAAATTCTTTTATTTAGATACTATTAAAATTCTTTTTATCTGTATTCTCAAAATCGCTAAGTATTCAAATGGCACAGGCATGATTGGAGTTGGCGCGCTTTTGTGCCGACCGCCCCCACTCATCGTCTCGCCGGGTGTGCCCAGTGAGTGCCGTCGCTGTCGCCGTCGCCGACTCCACCAACTGTGGCCACGGCGGCGGCCTGATCTGGGTGCTCGTCGAGTCAACCACGCTACAACCATTGAGACGCTGGTGATGGCTAACTTGCGAACGGTGAAGTGTGAATCCTTCAGCCGCCGTGTACGATTACCTAAACCTTTGAAACACAATACTATTAAACCAATTTAATCAGTGAAAGTCTATTATCACATTCCAAAGAAAACGTATCTGGCCGAGGAGTAAGATAAGACCTTTGAACGCAGAAATCTTACAAAAAAATTTCACAAAAATCAATTCAATTTCAAAAAAAAAAAAAAGGAAAAATTTCCGTGCTCGCTCCAAAAGTGTAAGGCTCCATTTTCTGCATATAACGGTGACGCTGTACCGACCTTACTCCATTTTCTGCATTTTTTTATACATGGGAGTGGTCAAGAGGAGATATGGTGCTCCGTCTTGTTACGCTTGGAATCTGGGTTTGTTGCCATGCGCTTATAGCACACCAACTCCATCACATCACACTTGATTAGTAACAATCACTTGGTCAATGGTCTGATTCTGTGATTCTACTGTGTTTTTGAGTAAAAAAAGGTCAGAGCTTGTGAACCATGGTGATATGGCTGATTCAAAAGTTCACCATGACTAGTAACAGAAGCATAGGTGCAGAATCAGAGCGATACTGTAGCATAAACTGGTTGTAGTGTGAGTATAACAAAACTACACTATCTTCTTTATTTACATCAGAATTTGAAGCTGGCGATAGTTGGTAACAACATCTGATGTCCCATAACAGCAAGCCACTCTACAGACATCTCTACCCTCGATGCGGCAGCATAACAGCAAGCCACTCTACAGACATAACAGCATAAAACTGCAGATGTGAAAATGGAGAAGCTAGTATTTCACTTCTCATAGAGGGCGAGCAGGATTGCGGCTTGCAGTAAAATTTATTTTCCCTAGCCTTCCTTTTCTTTTTCTGCTGCTTGCTGAAGAAGATAAGCCTTGCTTACAAACCTCCCCTGCGAAAAAGAAACCAGAAATCACTTTAGAAACTACAGAAATGTGTGATATTTGTGGAGCAATCCGGCATCTATGCCCTTAAGAGTTTGATCTGGTACTTGCCTTGACCCGAGGACGGTAGTATCGACTCTTATTCGAGACGACAGGAGTGCATTGCTTCTGTTTGCGCTGCATTTTCAGAATGTTGCCTTCCCTAATAACACCACTAGCGCCTTTCTCTTTAACCAGATCACTATCAGAATGTTTAACCTGCAATAGATGTAACAAAATTCTCAGTAAGATTCTTTTTCAGGTAAAAGTGGTATAGTATATGGATAAAATTTTCCCAATGTTGCAGCTTAAGTGTTCTTCAGAAGTTATGTGCTAATTCACTAGACTAGAAAGTAGAAAATGGTGCCAACATTAAAAAATTCCACAAATTTCTGTAGACATTAACCTGGTATATTTGTTGCTCTTAGAAACTAGAAGCTTGACAACACCCAAACTTCAGTTATTTTCAAAAAGACAAAGGTTCAGATAATTTTATCATTTAATGGGGAATTTGCAAAAGGGCCAAGGAGCTAGTCTGTTGCAGTAGCTCTGTCTATGACCCAAGACTACCAATTTCAGCCAAATCACTCATGGACACCATGTATCTACTGGTTAATTGTTGCAAAAATGGGTCTAACTATCTATAATAAGAATGGTTCAAACAAGTTGCAACATTTAGGAAATATAAACATCACATAGAAGTACTACTTCAACTAAATTAGGAACATTTCTGCAAGACAGTGGTTAGATTTTTTTAGCAACATTATCTTAGAGCACTTACAAGCACATGAGCAGAGGGTTGCGGCAAGTCAGGATCATTGCCATCGGCAAAAACAGAGCCTCTTCCACACCATGCCTTAAGCACCTCCTGAGTGTTCAACCTCAGTCCTAATCCAGTCTCTGGCAGCGTCAAAGTTACAAGATCACCATTGGCGGGGTCAGGCAAAGCCTCCTCAGGTTTCCGGCACTGCCTGGAAGCTGTGTCCATTCCACTCCCCACCCCCTTCTTCTTGCTCTTCTTTGTGTTCTCCAGCACCACTGGCATTTGCATCGATGCTTGCGGTGCTGGGGCAATGTCCTTCACTGGTATGGCTGGGCACATCCACCATTCGGTATCAACAGTGTGCCCCTTGAGCGCTTGGCTGCTGTTCAGCTGACCGTGCCGGATTCCAAGCTGGAGCATCATGACGTTTCTGAGGTGTGTCTGTATGCTGGAGCTGGGCAGTGAAGAGTTGACGCCGGTCACAACTGCCACGTCGTTGTCCACGGTGAGCTTACCCATGATGGCGTCAATGCCCTCGGCCGCGCTCTCATCAACGCCGAGAAAGGAATCTGCGTCGAAACCACCGTCGTCGTCGAAGTCGAGCTCCCCCAGCTCGTCGGCGGCCGAAGCGTCGGGCGTCGCGGGGGACGCCGCTGGGTCGCGGAACTCGCTGAAGACGCTGCAAACGGCCGCCGGCGACGGGCAGCCCTTCGCAGGGACGGGACTCCACGGCGTCGGCGGCGGCTGCGGGTGCGGCAAGTCTCGGAGGAGGACCGCGGCGCGGCCGAGGACGGGGAACGGCGGGAGGAGGTCGGAGCAGTCGGGGTCGTCGGCGAGGGCCGAGGCGAGGCCGAGCAGACGCGGCGGCGCCGTCTCGGGCCCCTTGGCGACGGCGAAGACGGAGGGGTACATGGACGCGAGCAGCGCCGCCGCCTGGTTGTAGGTCTGGTTAGGCCGCTTCCGCGGCGTGCGCGGCCGCTTGAGCGAGAGCGACGTCGACGAGGAGGAGGAGGACGCCGCGGTGGACGACGCCTCCGAGAGCGTCGAGGACGCCGTGGAGTGCGCCGGGCGCGGCGGCGCCGCCGCGCCCGCCGCAGCGGACTTCATCATCTCCAGGTCCAGCCGGATGCCGGCCGGGATGCAGGTCGACGCCATGGATCGGTTGATCCGTCTCACGAAAAGATCTCAGCTTTGTTCCAAGATCAGTCGGAGGAGACAGTAGCAACTCGATGGTGGATCGAATCGGGAAACCTTGGATTAAAGATGCGCCGTTCCGTGACTTCCGTCCCCGCTAAACCCAAACGCGACGCACGCAAAACCTCCCGAACCTCTCTGGCTCCCACCAGAAAGCCAGCGAGCGGAAACAAAGGAAAGGACCAAAAGAAGCCAGAGAGGCTTGCGTGGAACCCGAGGAATTTCTTGTTCACAACGCCATCCCACCGCCTGGTGCTCCTCTCACCTCGAGGTCCTCTACCCTGCTCGCCTTGGAGACGGAGCGAAAGGTCGCCGACAAATAAAACAGCAATCTTGGGGAGAAAAAAATAATTTGATAGATGTTAATTTTGTAAAATTTAAAATATATCTTTCGATTTACGTGTCATTTTATAATTGATATCAATGACATATTTTAAAATTTACAAAATTATAATAATATATATCAAATTTAAAAAAAAAACACTCGTCAAAAGAAAAGGAAGAGATCAAAGCAGCATCACCACACCAACCTCGAACAACGAGCAAGCTGAGAAAAGTATCCGAGAGCCCACTCTTGGGTTCAGGTGGTGTGATGCTCGTGTTGGAGCGATTTGAGCAGGTGGTCAAGAGCAGAAGAGCGACAGCGGAGGCATGGTTGTACGGGGCGGAGAAAACGGAGCAGGTTACTCAAAAAATGCATAAAAAAATCTATTCTTAAGTTTGATTGGTTATGTTTTTTTTATTTGACAATAAATTTTAATAACATATTGTTTATATTTTTAAATTCATCATAAAAAAATATTTTTATATTATATAATTTATATGTTCATAAAGCTTATCAAATTTTTAAAAATTATTGATAAAAATAAGAACAAATCACAGTTAAACAAATTTAAAAATAGATTTTTTGAGACGGAGTTAATACAAATCGTTTACTAAAAATTACTACAAGTACTACGACCAACAGGAAGAAGAGGTGGGGCTGAAAACTGGAAAAGGTATTCAGTGGATGGCGGGACGGCGACTGAGGGGAGACTCGAGAGGAGCCGGAGGAACGGACGAACAGCCGCTTCAGTCGTCCCTGTCACTCTCTCAGCGCTCTTCCTGTGGGCCCCTTCCTGCGGCATTGCTTTTCCGCAGGGCCTTCCTCGTGTGCGCCTTGGACGGAAGTGCGGCTTGTCACGTTGCGTTCTTCAGTTTGTGGCCGGGCTACACGTGGTAGCAGCTGCTGGACCAAGGTGAGGTGCAAGCAACTTGACCCAAGGAATCACGAGCTATGTTCTTCGACCTGTTTTCTCCTCCTCGTCGTCCTTTGACGAATCCGGTAAAAAGAACCAGCGTGATAGGAGTAGAGTAGTACACAGTTTGAAACCTCAATCAAAGTGAAGCAGCAGAGGTAGAGATTATGGTTCTTTCGCTGTGTCGCAATCGCCAGAATAATAATCAATCAAAGGCGTTTCAGTGCTTGAGTTGTTGGGTCGCTGCTGTTTGTTGGTTGGCCGGCGACGGCGTCTTCCTCCCTCCCTCGCTGATTAATCGCGTTGGTCCCGATTCAATCAACCTTGCTCCACGTCGGCGGCGGCGGGTTGCTCCCCGGTCGTGCAGCGGCGCAACGTCGTGGATTCCCAATCGAACGCCGTGTTCACACAAACGAAGATTTTTTTTTTTTTTTTGGGTCAGTGGTTGCTGTCGTACGCACACCGCACACGTCCGTCCGTGATTGAGTGGAGTGATCAACAGCTCAGAAGGCATGCGGTTGTTGTGCCGGCGTCATTGTTCCTCGTGTCTTGGAAGAGAGTTTGGGACCAGGTCGTCGCTGTCAAGACGCTCGTCGCGCACGGTTCCCTCTCGAGAACTTCGCCGGGGAGGGGAGGGATGGTGGGATACAGGCGGCCCGCGGACGGCTGGTTTGGAGGTAGAGACGAACGGCCGAAGGCCGCGAGGAGCTCATGTGGGCCGGAGTCGGGGGTTACGTTGGGCTGCAGGTCTGCAGCTGGGTTCCTTTCCGGGCCCATTACCGGCGCGGCTAAGTTTCGTTGCGCGGCTAATTTCCGTTGCGATTCTGAACTAACTCCGAACGTTTGGCAACTGATCCCGACGGCGACGACGTGAGATTCGGGCCTGTTTGGCAAACCTTATTTTCAACTTATTCACAGAAATAAACAGAAGTTATATCAAACAGTAAATTTATTTTACAGCTTTTTAGTTTAACAATTTATTAAAATAAATTAAATAACAGTTTATTTTCTAGCTATTTTTCACCAGCTATAATAATAAATTATTTTTTTTAATTAAGTTTCAGCTGTATCAAACAGGGACTCGAAGCTCTCAAAACAGATGACCTCTATTTAAACACCACGAAACCACGCACGAAGGGAACGTAGACGCGAGCAGCCGCCGCCGGCCATCGATCTCCATTCCCCCGGTTGCCCGTCACCCGCCGCCGTCTTTCCTTGGAGCGCCAACGCGCGCAAGCACCGCCGCGAGGGCCATCAAGTGAAACGCCCTGCATCTGCGGCGCCTTCACCTCGGCCGAAGCTTCCTGGTTAGAGTTCATAGTCAATCCTCGTTTACGTACATCACCGTTAGGTTCTGTTTTTAAATTATTGACACTGTTAATTTTATATATCAATTTTAACCACTCGTCTTGTTAAAAAATTAATTTAAATGTGTGAAATTATAATTTATAATTTTAACTACTTTGATAATAAAACAAATTATAATATTTGTCAAACTATTTTTTAATAAAATAAATAGTCAGAATTAATATTTAAATTTAACGGTGTCAATGATTCGAAAATGAAAGGAAGTAGTTAGCGCTGGCTTGACGGCACTTTATTTGCCTCACGAAGATCTCTTATTTTTTTCTGTCATCGACTTCTCCTGATCTCGCCAGGACAGAAAGAAGCAATGGGAGGATCGGAACTGCCAGAGGACCTGCTGATACTCATCTTCGCCAACCTCGACGATGTCCCCAACCTCGTCCGAGCTGCATCCGTCTGCTCGTCCTGGCATGGCGCCTACAAGAGCCTTATCGGCCTCAAGCTCTGGGAGCCGCAGCAGCATGCACCGTGTCTTCTGTACACGGTTAGATCTTTCCTTGACAGCAAAGCCGGTCTCTGCAGCATCGTGGAGAGGAAGCCATACACGTTGTCTCTGCCATACCCGCCCGTCCGTCGCCGGGAGTTCATCGGCTCAGCCTTCGGTTGGGTCATCACCGCCGACGACTGGTCCGGGTTCCATCTGCTCAACCCCATCACCGGCGACCAGATAGCGCTGCCCTCGATCACTGCCATGAAGCACGCAACGCCCATCTATGATGAGAATGGCGCGTTGGCCGAGTCCGAGCCACCTGATGAATTTGCACGCAGCGACCTGGAAGACTGCTTCCAAAAGGCATTTTTATCATCAGACCCGTCCACCGGGAGCTACACTGTTGCTCTCATTCATTACGGCTTCTTAGGGCTTTCTTATGCTAGAGCTGGGGATCATTGCTGGACTCCATTGCCGCCACTCAAAACATTCGTTGATTGCGTCTTCAAGGGCAACCTATTGTATGGGTTGACTCAATATGGAGAAATCATTGAATTTGATTTCAGCAACCCTTCGGTAAAGCGGAAGGTTGTTTTGGGCAAAATGGGAACAGACACCATTCCTCCTTTGTCCATGCACATTGTTCAAACTCCATGCGGTGACCTGCTGCAGATATGGTTCGACGAGGGTTACCACCTTTGCGATGACGCTGAGGAGGAGTGGGACTCTCAGTACTATTCCTTTGTACTTAAAATGTTTAGAGTGAACTTGACATCAAACAAGCGCAAGAAAATAAAAAGTTTGGGAGAGAATGTCTTGTTCCTTGGGAAAAATCAATCACTTTGTCTGCGTGCTCAAGATCATCCCCGGCTGAAGAAAAATCGTATATACTTCACTGATCTGGAGTGGTTCATGACTGAAAAGTGTGAGAAAGGTAACCTTGATATTGGAGTGCTCAACTTAGATAATAACAGCAGAGAAAAGTTTGTTGTATGCCCTCAGATTTGGTCCAACAGGTCAAGCCCTCTGTGGATAACACCAAATCCAAGAAAGGCACCGCAGCTAGCTTTGCCGGAGGTAGCTAGTTGCTGCACGACAGATAATTATTTCCTTCATTTTGATTTTGGTGTACTAAGAAAGATCAGGTCCATATGCGGTTTGATTTTGAAGAAAGCTTCTCTCTATAGAGAAAGGTAGGAGTAATTCATCAATAGAGTTTTAGATACAGGTGTGATGGTGTACTTGTGAAATTGATAGCACGAATGAATGGATGGAAGTATTGGGACAAAAATGTGGGATGTCTTGTTCGGTTTTTTTTTTCATTTTGAATCTAGTATATTTTTCAATGCATCTTTCGCATGGTTCCAGAATACTGTATACATGCAGCAATTGTATAACTTGATTTCGCAATTCATGGAACTTTATCCTTGGTGGAATGAATTACTGTATCTCTTTCTGGCTTTTTAAGAACTTGGAGCTAACTTTGCAAAAAAAAAAAAATATTTTGATTGCGATGCCACTCATAGGATCCAGACAAACGATATCTCAGAGGAACCCATTCTTACGCCCTACAAAAATATGTCAAGCCAACTGTAAATAGTATTATTTATTTCTGATTAATTAAACTGGATGGAACAAAAGCACTTGAGGTTTCCATATTACAACACGTAATTCTTGTACTATAAATACCCCAAAACACAGCTATTGCGGACATATTTACACATGACCTCAGGGTGGTAGTGTAGCATCTCCTGCCACATCATTTCTCTGACCATATCTACACCAAGATTTTTCATCTATATCGAGGTCGATGGGCACTTGAGCAGGAGGGTACCCACTATGTATCTTGACCCAGTATGTTATTTGGCAACCTAATTAGTAGGGACTCAACAAGATCTAACAAGACTAAACTCGTGTCAACCAAAGTACACCAAAAAGGATGCATAAAGCTAAACCATGAAGTGGTTGCAGACTCGTACTACGTATGAAATTCACGGATGTGCTTTCTGTTAAACCAAAAGAAGTAATCAATCAAACAAGATCTTCCCAACCACAAAGGGATTATCTACGTCAATTTTACAAGTGAACCTTACGCTTCCTTAGTGTTAACACCCATGCTAACCCTACGGTCTAAGAAAAAATATTAATTTTTAAAAATATATCAACTAAAGAATTATATTAATCTAAAACTGTCCCACCAAAAAGGAAAAGGGCAATTGCAAAAAGATCCTGTTTTAAAGCTTAATTTTGAATTCGGTTCACTTTTCTGAGTTTGCAAAATCGGTTCAATTTTTTTTTAAAACGAGCAAGAAAGCAGATCCTGTTCTGTTACGAGGTCCTAACCGTGTTAAATAATATGTAAAAATGCCAATATACCCTTTGTAAAATCAGTCCTATTTATATGAAACATGGCAAATTTGGTTCTATTTTGCATAATATAGTTATTAATCTGAATGATCTTAAATTGAATTAATTTTTATTATGCTATAATAAACTGAATTTTGACAATTTTTTTGTGAAAATTTATGAAAATTTGACAAAATTTGAGCCGCCTCTGATTGATAAACACCTCCTCCATGATGCCGACGGGGGGGGGGGGTTCACATTTGGCGCGGGGAGAAAAATTTTGTAGCATCATGCCCTGTGGCATCAGATGTTTACTTTAGTTTATATAGTATTCTGAGTAATTGATACAAGCACTGATTAAGTAATGTTGATACTCGATGTCGCGTAGCATCGATGTCACAGATTTTTTTTTTCCGACACGAGAGCGACCGCGAAGACTGAGCCGCTGAACCCAACCTTGGACGACGATTACGAGAACGATATTAGCCACGTTGCGTTCGAGACGGAGCTCGGCAGCGCGCCGTCGATCGTGCCTTAGCTTTACCTGTGGGCGCGCCACACCCTAGCCCCGCATGCATGTGCCTAGCCTTGGCCTCGGCTCGCCGCACCGTAGCCCTACCGCACGCCGCACCTGGAGTGTCCTGGCTCAGCCTCACGCAGCGCCCTCGCCTTGCTACGCTTCTCGCCTAGCACGCGAGCAAGCAGCACAGCTATGCCGCTTCGTGCGCCACCCACAGGCTGCGCGCCCTACTCTGCACGCACCCGCGCCCTGGTCCACAAGCCCTAGGGTTAGGTTGCAAGGGAGGGAAGATGGAGAGAGGAACACGAGTGGAGCACAGGTTGGCTGAGGTTGAGAGAATACACAAAGGTAAAATTATCCATTTTTTTATCTTTTTTTTTCTTTTAAAATGTTTCTCCAACTAATGGCGTGAGAAACATGACATTCATTTTCAAAAAAATAGACCAATTTTATAAACTATAAAAAAGTGAACTGTTTTTAAAATTAAGCTCTAAAATAAGATGTCTTTTGCAATTGCCCCCAAAAGGAAAGCAAATTGTACCACAGCTAGATTGCTCTTTCTCGTCGGAGAAGACTGAATCGGATGGAACCAGCGTATGAGATCCGATTAGCTTAGCAATATTACATTAAAATGCTATGCAGCAGATGAATCCAATTCCCGTACCATTCAGAGCGAAACGCCGCAGACCGGATTAAATTCGACTCTCAGATAGGTCTCTAGGTTTTTTTTTTTCTTTTTGACAATTTAGAATTTGGTTTGTTAAACTTCGACAATTTGATATAACTGTATATAAAAAAAAATTGTCATCATAAAGTTTTAGTAATCAAATAATTTGGTTACTAAAAATTGATAAATAGTGATTAAGATTTAGTTTTTATTGTAGATATATATTTTTAGTGATCAAAGTATATGCTTATTAGTTGATAAATTTATTTAGTTACCAAAGATTTTTTAGTTGCTATTTAGTTTTAATGACTAACATATTTTATTATTAGTTACTATATGTATATAATGACAAGGTTTTAATGATCAAAACTTTTAGTAATAAAATAATTATAGTGACTAATATTATACATACAATAATAAAATATTTTAGTGATTAAAAAATATTTTTTTTTATAGTGATAGATGATATATAAAACCACTCAAATAGATGATATATATGTGAGTCGAGTGTCAAATTATCAGAAATCTAATGAAATTTTGATTAGGAACGCGAGCCACTCGCGTGGAACGACGACGGCTGCCTCCGCCGGTATAACCCAAGCAATCCGTGAGGCGCAATCAAAAAATCTTCAGCCCAAAGGTGGCGACCCGAGACGGCCATTGGCTGGATTGGTGGGCTACTCATGGTCGAGTGAAGCCAGTTCCACTACATGGCATAAGATAAAGAGGGTCAAATCGAATTCGGATCAAATTACATTTCTATTTATCTTTAAACTAATAAAAATTGATTTAGTTTCTAAAAGAATCTGTAGGTCAAACCTTTTTGTCATCCCTATGCGTGCGTCGGTACACATACCACCGGTCTCCTTATCTAAATTAATCACCGTAGCTTTTTTAATAAAAAATAATCACCATAATTTTCTATCCAAGGAAACCAACATACATGATTTTCTATATATTTGTTTTTTAGCAACTTTTTTTAGATTTAATATATTTATTTTGGATAGTTGTATTCTGTTAACTAACAATGGTCATTGTGTGGAAGATTCACGAGATCCAGTGAAGCTCGTCCATTTGATTCGTAAGAGGTGTCCGTAAAAAAATTTTATCTGTGAGATTTGAAAAAAAAACAACTCTGGTGTATTTTTTTGTGTGCACGTAGTATAATGTATCTTTGTTGAAGATGTTTTTTTTTTAAGAGTAGAGGTAATGTACCCCTTTAATTTCAATATATAAGCATTTCTAAATTTATTTAAAGTAAAACTTTTATCATTTTGACTATTAATATTATAGAATTAATAATGTTTATCATAAAAAATATTTTTTGACTCATCATAAAATAAGCTTCCATAAAAATATATTTTTACATTAGAAATTATAATTTTCTAAATATTATTAGTACAAATTAAAAAACTTAAATTTATCCAAACTTAGAAATATTTATATTTTGGAATGAAAATAGTATATTCTCAACCGTATCTTAAGCAGTATGCCAATAACATATCTTTGTGACAGTAGAATCAAAATTCCAAACCATGGCCAAAGCCAGCGACGAGTTGTTGTGGGCCGGACTTAGGAGTTACGTTGGGCTGCCACTGAGTTCCTTCCCTGGCCCATTACGACTCCTTGTTCCGATTCTGAACAAACTTCAAAAATTTCGGAAAATCAGGACGACGTGAGATTCGGAACCGGAACGGATGATGACCCGGCTTCACCTTCTCTATTTATACACCACGCCCAAAGGAAACAGAGGCACGAGCAGCTGCCGCCGGCGACCGATCTCCTACTCCTCCGTTTGCCGCCGCCTGCCGCCCTCTTCCTAGCTTATCTTGGAGCGCCGACGGAGAGAAGCACCCCTCGCCGCAGCATTGAGACCTTTCGTGTCCGTCTGCTGCACTTTCCCGCGCTCTCGCTACTCGCCGGAGGACGCCACCGGGAGGGCGCTCAGGGGCCGTAACTCTCTGCACCGCCTTCACCTGGCCGAAGTTCACCTGGTTAGTTCATCGTGAATCGTCGGTTACATCACCATTAGATTTGCCGGGTTTGTCGGTGGTAGTTAGCACCCGTGATGTCAAGAAAAATTAGTAAAAAGATGAGTTTTTGATAGCTCTCACGCAAGAAAATATAGGGGATTCCTCGCACAAGATCGATCAAACTCTGTATCCGACACTGTTTTTTTTCCCTGATTATAATCTCACGGCACTTTACCTCACGAAGATCTTTTTTTTCAGCGACATCTCCTCTTGCCAGGACAGTAAGCAGCAATGGGATCGGAACTGCCTGAGGACATGCTGATACTCATCTTCGCCAACCTCGAGGCTTCCGACCTCGTCCGAGCTGCATCCGTCTGCTCGTCCTGGCATCGCGCCTACACGAGCCTCATCGGCCTCAAGCTCTGGGAGCCGCAACAGCATGCACCGTGCCTCCTATACACGGTTAAATCCTCAGGTGCCAGCGCAGCCGGTCTCTGCAGCATCGTGGAGAAGAAGCCGTACACGTTGTCTCTGCCAGACCCGCCCATCCGTAGCCGGCATTTTCTCAGCTCAGCCTTCGGTTGGATCATCACCGCCGACGAGATGTCCGAGCTCCATCTGCTCAACCCGATCACCGGCGACCAGATCGCGCTGCCCCCGATCACCACCATTAAGCAAGTAACACCCATCTATGATGAGAATGGCGCTGTTGAAGGCTACCACTCGTGGGCTGCTTGTAATTCCGAGTCCGACCCACCGGATGTCTTTGGACTTAGCGAGCTGAGAGACTACTTCTTCCAGAAGGCATTTCTATCGTCAGACCCGTCCACCGGGAGTTACACTGTTGTTCTCATTCATAACACCTGGTTCCGGCTTTCTTATGCTAGAGCTGGGGATCATTGCTGGACTCCATTGCCACCACATGAAAATTTTGCTGATTGCGTCTTCAAGGACGACCTAATGTATGGGTTGAATCAATACGGAGAAATCATTGAATTTGATTTCAGCGACGCTTGGGTAAAGCAAAAGGTTGTTTTGGACAAAATGAGGACACACGTCACTGATTTGCCCATGCACATTGTTCAAACTCCATGCGGTGACCTGCTGCAGATATGGTGGGACTGTCAGACTGAGTTAAACTCGCGAGATGAGGAAGCTGACAACTGCCTGAAACCTGAAAGCGATTTGGGTATTTTTAATTACACGTACTATTCCATCCTACTTAAAATGTATAGAGTGAACTTGGCATCAAACAAGCCGGAGGAAATAACTAGTTTGGGAGAGAATGTGTTGTTCCTTGGGCAAAATCAATCACTTTGTCTTCGTGCTCCATATCATCCCCAGCTGAAGGCAAATCATATATACTTCACTGATCTGGAGTGGTTCATTGCTGTCGGCCGTGAGAATAGTAAGCGTGATATTGGAGTTCTCAATTTAGATAATAACATCAGAGAAGAGATTGCATGCCCTCAGATTTGGTCCAACTGGCCAAGCCCTGTGTGGATAACACCGAATCCAAGAAAGGCAACGCTACTGCCGCAGCTAACCTTGCCGGAGGTAGCTAGTTGCTGCACGGTTGGAGAAGGCCCTGCTGATGGAAAGACAATGTCGCCGAGTAAAGTCGCTGCTACGACAGAGAATTATTTCCTTCAGTTTATTGCTTTCTTCGTTTTTGGTTTACTAGGAAAGATCAGGTCCATATGTTGTTTGATTCTGAAGAAAGCTTCTCAGTACAGAGAAAGGTAATTCATCAACAGAGGGTTTAAATAGGGGTAAGTCCTGTACTTGTGAAATGGATAGCATGAATGAATGGATACTGATATGAGTAGGGAGTCTGATGCTAAGATAGAATATTGGAGCAGGAAAAACGACAGAATTGCGGGATGTCTTGTTACTTTTTTTTTTAATTTTGAATGTAATAATATTTTTCAGTACCTCTTGGGCATGATTCTAGTATACATGCAGCAGTTGTATAACATGATTTCTCAATTCATGGAACTTTATCCTTAGTGGAATCAATTATATCTTTCTGGCATTTTAAGAGCTTGGAACTAACTTTGTTTTTGCGACTCAGAACTTGGAACTAACTTTTCAAAAAACAAAACGCTATTTTGATTGCGATGCCACTCATAGGATCCAGACAAAAACAATATCTCAAAGGAACCCGTTCTTACGCCCTAAAAAATATGTACAGCCAACTGCGAGTGGTAGTATCTCTGATTAATTAAAATGGATGGAAAACTTGAGGTTTCCATATGAAAGATCAGTATCTAAAATTACTCTGAGTTCCGCCTCACATTCTGATACAACACTTAGTCCTTGTACTATAAATACCACAAAAAAAAGACAGCTTATTGCGGACATATTTACACAAGAGATGACCTGCAGTTTGATACACAGTAGTAAAACTTCATAGGTGCTAAATCGCACTAAGCTTTCACAAAAGGCGAACGTGTGAAGATCCTGGACAGCCCATCGCTGCCTGTCACCTCATTCCTGTGACGACCTCAGGGTGGTAGTGTAGCATCTCCTGCCACATCATTTCTCTGATCATATCGACACCAAGATTTTCATCTATATCGAGGTCGATGGGCACTTGAGCAGGAGGGTTTGCACTTGGATCGTACAGCGGAGACATGTAAGGGTGCTCTAGAGCCTCGGTAACGCTAATCCTTTTGGAGGGATCAAAGACTAGCATCTTCTGCAACAGATCAATGGCAAGAGGATGTGCTTGCGGGTACATGCTGGTGAGCGGAATGCCGGGGGTATATGGAAGGGTCTTGATATACTTGCGGGCTTTCGGGTTGTCGATGAACTCAAGATCGGCCTCACTCATGGTGCCAAGAACATTGACTATGAGCTTAAGCTGGTTGAGACACTCAGTTCCTGGGAATATCGGCTTGCGACCAAGTAGCTCCGCAAAGATGCACCCGACAGACCAGACGTCTATGGAGGTACCATAGTTGTCGCAGCAGAGGAGGAGCTCAGGGGCCCTATACCAGCGGGTAACCACATATTCTGTCATAAACTGACCTTTGGTGTTGTTTGTACGGGCAAGTCCGAAATCACCGATCTTCAGATCACAATTTGCGTTAACCAACAGGTTCCCAGGCTTTAGATCTCTATGGAGTATCCCTGCTGAATGAAGATACTTCAGGCCTCGGAGCAGCTACAGTAAAGAAAAATGATTGCAGCTTACATATCAGTCAGTGATAAAAAAATAGCCTTCATTAGAAAGTATAATGATTTAACAATAACAAACTAAAATAATTAGCAAATAGAATGAAAAGGATGCTATTGGCGCTGCTTAAGTTTCAATTGCCTGTATAAATTTTTAAAATATGTACATGTAGAAGCTTAAGCTACTGGCTCAGCAATATTGAATTGCTTCAGGGAAAACATTGCTTCACAAAAGCAACGATTTGTACGAATCATAGATGCTTCTACTAGGTACATTGAAATTGATGCCGTCTTAAAGACAACTATGATGCTTGGAAGAAAAATCACGAGCATGTCAAGTACATTTTAAGTCAACATCAGGTAAGCTATTCTTTCCAAATTTCGAAATTTCTGGTTTTCTAATACATGGTCCAAGTTCATAGGTCACCTGAGAAAGAAATATTTGACTGTCAAAGAGAAAATATCTTCTCACAGCCACTCCCATAAGGTCTGTCTTTAATTTGAAGCCTGGAAAATTATATTTATATATTCTTATGTGACCTGTCATGATAGGACAACACATTTTTTGTGTATGTTCGGCTAGATTTTTGGTGATAATTAATGTTCATAAAATGCAAATAAATGCTGGCTTATAGTTTCAAATATTGAAAGCTGATTATCAGAAGTTTTCAATTGATGTTGATTTGCGTGTGAACAAACTCAGATGCTATCAAAGTTTGTATATCACAAAGACAAGTGACTAGAAATAACAATAGCTAGGTTTTCAGTAGATTAAAGCATGGATGATGCACTAAAAGCAAGGAGATTAACTATCTCAGAAGTGCAAAGTGCTCCATCAGCCATGCTCTCAACCAGGGTACCCACTATGTATCTTGATCAGAGACCAGTGAAACAAACCTAAGAAAGAATAGTACAAAAAAGCTGGACCCAGCATTAAGTTTTCAAAGAGCTGTCTTATGTTTCAAAAAAGAAAAAGTCTAATATGTAATTTGGCAACCTAATCAGTATGGACTCAACAAGGTCAAACATGACCAGCCTAACCAGCCTCATGTCAACCAAAGTACACCAAAAAAGGATACCTAAAGCCATAAACCCTGAAGTGGTTGCAGACTCGTATGAAATTCACAGATGTACTTTCTGCTAAACCAAAATAAGAAATCAATCAAACAATCTTTCCAACCACAAAGGGATTATGTACGTCAATTTTACAAGTGAACCTACGGTCATACTGTATATTCTCAACAGTATCCTGAACAGTATGCCAGTAACATGTCTTGTGGCAATAGAATCAATTCCAAACTATAGCATCCAGATGGAGAGGTGCAAATGAATTACAATGGAGTGAGCTATACAACTAAATTCTCGCATGAAGGTTCTATGTCACAGTAGAAAGTAGGTCAATCAAAATTTATATTGGATGATCTGCAAACAATAGCTTGTGTCAGGGAGCAACGAACAAGATAGATGATTTTCAGATCCAAAACTTACCTGGAAAAGAAAGTATTGGCAGTGGTCATTTGAAAGTGGTTGAGATGACTTAATTATTTGATGCAGATCAGTGTCCATGAGTTCGTAAACCAGGTAGACATCCTTGAAGCTCCTTCTATGCACCGGCATCATTATATCCTTCAGTGCGATAACATTCTCATGGCGTAAGTGTCGAAGGAGTTTCAGCTCCCGCAACGTCCTTAGCGCATCCACACGGTTATCAAAGACATTGTTTATCTTTTTTATTGCAACTTTCTCGTTGGTCTCACGGTTTATAGACGAGCAAACTATTCCGTAAGCTCCTCTTCCGATGGGCTTGATTGGTACATATTTGGTGTCAATCTCAAATAGTGTTTGCCACATCGTGTAGTAATGCTTCCCTTGGTTCCCGATGCCATTTGGGGGATCCACCATCATCGCCATTTTCTACAGAGGAATGTGTGTCAGAAAATTGGATAGTAGATGAAACCCAAAGGATTGGTACTTATCAGCAAAAACAGTATGATAAGGTGAAGGTATTTGCAAGGCATTTGCAGGTAGTGTGAATCATCTGACATTTGGAAGATGATAAGGTGAAGGTATTTGCAAGGCATTACCAGCTACCACGGAGCTTCATACTCATGATTGGTTGGAGCTTGCAACTAGAGCTTTTGACTAACTCGCACATGGCAAACCTTCCACTCTCATCCCAATTTCCATCCACACCGTACCCTCGATCTCTTTCGAACAAATAAACGAGAACCAGGACAACGTACCTACTTTATGGTCTGTTTAGGTACATCCGAAAACATGAATTTTTAACCATAACTGACGCAACCCAATCCGTTTCCAAAACTGCTGAAGCGCAAATTCCAAAACCGTCGAGAATAATCCAAAGCTAAAATCGGACTCGATTCGCCACAATTGAAAACAAACTCCGTAGCTAAAAGATCGTCCCATGGAGCAGCAAGCAAATTTGCAGCACACAAAGCCGAAGCAAATAAAAACAGAGCTCTAATCCTCATTCATCTCACGCTTTTGCAGCATAAAAGGCCGAGGAAATTGAATTCACCAGCATCTGCGCCGCGCAACGGCAGATCGGGCCGAAACGAATTCATGAAGCAGGGCGGAGGGAAATTTGTAGCTCGTACCTCAGAAGCAGGGCGTTCGTTGGCCGACCACGTTTTAAGCTCTCACCACCGACGAAGAAACGATCGCCCAGGGAGGCAGGCAGGATCCGGCTCCCTGACTGCATGCAGAAGACCAGGGCGCATGAGCCGGGGCTGAATGATAGATACAACACGTGACGGGGGCGAGGCGGGCGGAGGAGAGGCACGCACCACCCACCAGCACACGCGGCGTCGATCGGCGCCGCCACAGATCTGGGGCGCGGGGGAAGCGGAGGGGGCAGGGCAGGGGCGGATGGGAGGAGCGAGCGAACGAGAACAGTGCCCCTCTCTCCCCCCGTGCTGCTAATTTTATTGCGGAGACGGAGGGTGACGGGGACAGAGGCGACGCCAACACGCGGCACCGCGCAAGGGAACGAGCATGCGCGCCGGGGGGCTGGTCTGCTCTGCTATGCCGCACTGCGGTCAGTGACGAGCCGTCAGCGAGCTGCGAGCGAGTGCGTGCGGGCGGCGTCGTTCTCGGTCAGTGACGGTTCGCACTCGGCCTCTCTATCTCGCGAGGCTAGTGCAGTGCAGCACAGGAGCACAAAAGTTCGAATTTTTAGCGCGTCTGCTGTGGTACGCGGCCGCCGGCTTTCCGACGGGCCCGCGGCCGGCGGCCGCCCTGCGCCAGGTGGCGCTCGAGTTCGGTGCACCGGCGCCGTGCACCTTCCGGGCGTCATGCGTGCCGGGCGCTGCCGATTGTGATGCGGATGCGATGGCGGCCGCGGCTCGTGATGCGTGGCGTGCGCGGTTGGGTTGGTTGGCGCCGCCCCTTCTCTGTTGCTACGACATGGGGTTTCCGCATCCGGCATGTGGGTCGGCAGCTTTTCGCGGCAGTTGGATAGTTTCGGCCGGCAGAGCTCCAATTCTTGTTTACTAGTAGTTGAGTGCACTGCTTGCTAATGTTTGCATCCACTACCTGTTCAATCAGGTCTCCTTTTCCTCCTATGGTATGGGGATGGGTTGCCTTTCATGTTGGTTTTTACTAGGCTCTTCTCCTCTTGGTTAAATTTGGTTGCGTACTGGCGTTGCATGCGTGGAGCACCGATGTACTATCAGACTAGCAGTATTGCTCGCCACGCAATGAGATGCGCGGCAGCGGCCAAACTCAGGGGCACGACAACTTCCATTTTGAAGTTAATCACACACAGGTGGAAATGCACTTCCAAAGGTTGAATGAAACTCACTCTATTGGATCACACAGTCAGTGCAACAATAGTACTCTCTCTGTCTAACAGATGTTTATTTCTAAGTTTTGTTGACTGACTTTAACCAATAATTTTAATAAATTTAATTAGTTTTAATAATATAAATTATATATACTATAAAAATATTTCTTCTGGTGATTTTAAAAATACAAATACTAGGTTTTTTTTAATTTAATCAAATTCATAAAAATCATTGCTCAAAGCTTCGGTTGACAAAAGTTAAAAATAAACTTCTACTGACACGGAGGTGGTAGTAATAGAGTATGAAATGCTAGTATTTTTTGTTCAATGGTTGATAGGATATATTACCTCCGTTCTAAAATATAATCATTTTAGGTTTTGATAAGGTAAAAGTTCTAGAAATATACATAATTTTTAATATTAAAATATAATTTTTACGAAAGCTTATTTCACAGTAAATCTAAAAAATATAATTTTTATATGATAAAATATCATTAGTTTTTTATTATTAATAGATAAAAATTTACTTTGATTAAATTTAAAAATGCTTATATTTTAAAAAAGAAAGTACACAGATTAATTGGCAAGCAGTGTATAGGATGCAGACCTATGTGGTCGTTGACATTGGAGGAGTCGAAACGAAGGTTGACTTTGGACGATTATCGATGAAGGAAACAAGAGACGAGAGAGACAGAAGACACACAGTTATACGTTGCTCATTCATTAGCGCGGACCAGAACAGAATGGCCATGTCCTCTCTAATAGTACTCCGTTTTTAAAATATATAAGCATTTCTAAGTTTAAATAAAGTAAAAGTTTTTTAATTTTAACTAATAATATCTAGAAAATTATATATTTTTTAAAATAAAAAAATATTTTTTATAAAAATTTATTTTATGATAAATTAAAAAAATATAATCTTTATAAGATAAAACATCATTAATTCTTTATTATTAATGATCAAAGTGATAAAAATTTAACTTTAACTAAAGCTAAAAATATTTATATTTTGAAACCAAGGAACAGAAATTTCTGCAATGGAGGCCTTAAACTGCAACAGTGGTGTGGACTTGAAGCTGACAGTGGATCGAATGAGTAGATGCACGCACTCTTCAAAATTAAATACGTACTAACTTCGTTTTTAAATTAATATCGCTCTGTTGACTTTTAAAATTAGTTTAAATATGTAAAATTTTAAGTTATGATTCAAATAACTATAATAAATAATCAAATTATAACAAAATATATAATTTGTATTAATTTTTTTAATAAAACAAATGATCAAAATTGAAATTAAAAATCATACTGAAGTATATTTATCTGAGACACATGAAACAGAAAATAAACACAAACATCCTGCTCTGTGACTGGCTGGTGCATCATTAATGTTAAGCTACGTGACAACGTGCGGCGGTGGCCGGCCGTCGTTCTTGAAGGTGATGCTGTACCAGTGATCCATGTACAGAGTCTCCCTGCACAGGTGGACGGTGAAGCCGCCTTCGTCCGGATCATTACCGGCGCCACCTTGGCCAGAAGAGCCAGCACCTGCCGCGCTGAGCACGTCCTGCACGGTGAACTTGGGCGGGCTCCGGCAGTACCCGTACGACTGCAGCCTGCCGCTGACTGGCAGGAGCTCGAGCAGGACGCCGACGTGGAGCGGGCGGCGCTCGCACTTCACGATGGCGGCCAGCACCCTGCGCCAGAACCGCGCGTCGAAATTGGCCCGGAGGAGCGTCCCGAGCACCCGCGCGTCGAGGAACGTGCGCTCCAGGTGCTCGGAGATCTCCCGCGCCACGGCCGCGATCCGCGGGTGCTCGCGCGGGTCCGCGCCGCCGAACGCGAACGCCTTGAAGTAGTACCAGTACTCCTCCTCCCGCAGGTGGCCGAGCACCACCGGCTCCGCCGTCCCGATGCGCGCGAGGTCCGCGTCGCGGCACGTGAACAGCAGCTTGCTCCCGTCGGCGAGCGCGGTCGGGGTCGACGCCAGCGCGGCCCACGCCGACTCGTCGACGGGCCAGGCGTCCTCGAACACGAGCAGCGACCGCCCCGCCGCCGCCGACGCGAACCGCGGCTCGGCGAGGATGCGGCGCACACCCGCGAGGTACTCCGGCCCGTCGCTCTCCCACACGGTCTGGTCCGGATGCCCGCCCGCGCGCACCACGTCCGGCGTCTCGAACCACTCCACGCGCGCGAAGTGGTCGCGCACGCGCTCGTCGTCGCACGCGTGCTTCACGAGCGTCGTCTTGCCGACCTTCTTCGCGCCCACCACCGCGAGCGCGCTCAGGTACGGCGCGCGGCCCGTCGGCGCGCGCTGCAGGAGGAAGTCGACGATGCGCTCCTTCTCGACGTGCCGCCCGAACACGCACCGGTCCATGTACAGCGTCGTCGTCACCGGCCGGTGCACCTTCCGCGGGTACCCTTGCACCAGCATGATGAACTCCCGCATGTAGTCGCGGGTCAGGCTCTCCAGCTCCTCGACGACGGCGGCCAGACGCTCCGTCGCGCCCTCTCCACCGCTCCCACCGCCACGCAGGATCAAGCTCGTGAGACGGGCACGTTTCGCGGCGTTGAACGACGAGCAGAGCGCGAACGAGCGCTTGCCCTCTGTGGCACTGGCCACGACGTCGTCGTCCGCATCGTCTCCGACTACGGCGTTCTTGACGTCGTCGAGGTCGGTGACCTCGAGCGCGAATCGGCCGCGGTACATGCCATCGGTGAGCGCCTTGAGGTGGGCGAGGAGCTGCTGGTTGGTGATGTGGCGGCCCTCGGCCTCCTCGACCATGCTGCCGATGTTGCCCAGCAGCCGCTCCAACCGCCGCCGGTGGGCGTCCCGGGCGCCGGACGACGGCCGCGAGAAGCCGTCGAACAGGAAGGAGAATAGCCGGCCAAGGATCTCGGACAGCGCCGCCGGGACGACGATTTCCTTGGTGAAGTCCATGCTGAACAGGGAAGTGAGCCGCTGCTGATCAATGACCACTCCTGCTTCAAGTGTTAAACGACCTAGGAGTAAATAGGTAGAGAAAGATCACCTTTTCAATTGAAAAAAGAAAAACGTACTCCCTCCGTTCTTTAATGAAATGATACGCTCCAGCCAACCTCTGGATAGAACGTGTTGCCTGTGCCCTCGCTTGGGTGCAAAGGTCAGGACTGACGTGCGGTGGTCTCTTGCACGTTGACTTGACGACGAGCCAGCGAACAGAACAAGACGCGGGGATTAGGTGCAGCCGTGCAGCAAAGGGCCGCAACAGCAGCCCTGGGGCTTGTTAATTCGGACGGCATTGACCCTGTTGATCCCGTTTGCAGTTTGGCATTGCCCCAGTTGAATGTCCTAGAAATTCTCGCGCAATATCTTGGTTGAAGGGAACAAAACGTCTCGTCCAATATCTGTGCTACGCTTGTACTAGTATTCCATTTGTGATATTGTGCAGTTAAGTAAGAGGTGCTCCGAGTTCAGTGCATTCCCAGTGGTTGGACGGCAAGTGATGCAGGATCATCCACGATTAGCCTGAGATCTCCGGTTGCAAGAGCTCGGAGCATCTCCTGTTGCCTCCGTTGTGTGCCAACCAGAAACCACCAGGTTGTGAATGAAGCAAATTCAGAGGCACCGTAGCTCATCTGATTTGAACACGTCAATTCAGGGGACCCCTTCCGGAGCGAGGGATCCTGCCTGACCAAGACAGTGCCCTGAAGAAAGGTACTCCCAGCCTGCCTTTTCTGTCGCTTCGTGCGAAATCCTAACCACAAAAAAGGAACGGAACGAAACTTTCTGCACACTGTTACTCGGATTCATATTCTCTGTCTTTGCTTTTTTTATAGCAAATTTTACCGTACTCAATTCTATCTATTTATTATATAATCAATGCTCTATAATTTAAAATTATTTTCTATTTAAATTATACTAATTTATTTAAAAAATAAAATCATATAATTATTACTCAACATTGATTTTATAATGAGTGATTAAAGCAAAATTTGCTATAAAAAAAAGACAGAGTATAAAAATCCCTGTTACTCTTCTCAATTCAATCCTGTGACAGCGAATTGACCCCTGAATTACCTTCTCTCTCTTTTTTCGACTCACTGAATTACCTTCTCTGCGTATAGCTCACGGTAGAGTCCTAGACTCCTAGAACTAGTCAAGTCAAGCGGTTGCCGTTGGAACAGCTGAAGCTGAGTTACTGAACGACCGGGAAAGAGCACCAGTGCAGTCCGAGGCTCCGAGTGCTCTCAGCTCTAAACAGGCAGCCAAGCTGACCGCAGCAACAGATACCCGAGTAGTTAGCGCTGATAGCTCTTAAGCAGTTAAGCTAGGATAAAACCGTTAGGAATCTAGGATTATTCGTGTTTCCAATGCGTCCGATAGATCAATGATTCTAGGGTCACTAGAATGCTCTGCCTGTAAATGATCGGAGCCGTCATCTAATTAAACAGCAGCTACCGGCTAGAGTGTGGAGACACGTTGCTGCAGCTGATACCACTTGATCTGCACACTCTTCACTGGTTTATTACGTTGTCAAATTTTTTTTTTTGGAAAAGGGAGTTGGAACATCGTCGTCGTGGAAGGTGTTCGTTCGTATGAAAGACAGAAATTTTATAAAAATTTCACAAAAATTAATTTAATTTAAAAAAATTTGCAGGAAAAGAAGGAAATTCCGTTCCAAACGGGGGAGCTGGGTTGACTCTTCAGTTCCGAAGCTGCAGCTGGTGGGCTGCGAACTGTGACTTGTGCAGGCAGCGGGATCAGGATGGCGGGATCCATGACCTCCTCACTGACAACCGTCGTCTCCCTCCTGTTCCCCTGCCTCCTCTCCCTGCTCCTCCTCCACCTCTCCACGGTGTTCGACCCGGACCCCGACGCCGCCGCGCCCCGCGTCAAGAAGGCCGCGCCGCTCCCCCTCCGCTTCCGCCATGACGGCGCGTTCAAGATCCTCCAGGTCATCGGGCCGCTCCATCCTGCTTGGCGCGTGGCGGCACCGTCTCCTCCCGTGTCGTTCCTTGCCGCCGCTGATCTCGGTCCGTGCTCTTTGCGTAGGTGGCGGACATGCACTTCGGCAACGGCGCCGCCACGCGCTGCCGGGATGTGGGCGTGGACGGCGGCGGCGCCCTGTGCTCCGACCTCAACACCACGCGCTTTCTGCGCCGGGTCATCGAGGCCGAGAAGCCCGACCTCATAGCCTTCATCGGTGCTGTCATTTCCCCCCTCTTCTGACCAGCTGCTAGTGTGTTTTCCTCCAAAGATGGCAACTTTACCTCGTGCGATCTGTTTTATTCGGCCAGTGATAGTATCCATTGCTAGTAATGTGCACAAGCCGTGCTAAGTATAGAAGTTTCGAGATGGACATCAAGTGCGTAGGTAGTTAATTTTGCTAAGTTGGGTTCATAATTTATGCAATCTGACTCAATTTAAGAGCATCAAAGATGCATATCAATGTTCACCTCTTATGTGCAGTAATTAATCATGCAATCTACTAATAGCTGTTTCTGTACAACAGTAACTTTAGGTTATAATCACTCTGTAAACCTTCCATACGCATGCTAAGCAAGTTATTTTAATGTTGCTAACCATGAAGTAGTACTACTACCCTTTGGTCCCAACCTGGACGCCGCGGTCATATTTCTGGTGATTTTTACTTATAGGTAGCGGTATAGTACTTTTTAAGTTTTAAAGTTTATTCATGATGTGTGTTTATTTCCAGTGCCTTCTTTATCAGCGCCAGTCTAGTTTAATTTAGTTCCTTCATTTTAACTTGGTGGATCAGGGGACAACATATTTGGGTCCAGTGCAACTGATGCAGCAGAATCGCTACTGAAAGCAATCAGTCCTGCTATGGAATACCAAGTGCCGTGGGCTGCCATTTTAGGTAACCATGACCAGGAGTCTACAATGAACCGAGAGGAACTGATGGCATTCATGTCTTTGATGGATTACTCAGTATCTCAAGTAAACCCACCTGGTTTTTTGGTACATGGGTTTGGCAATTATCATATTGGCATCCATGGGCCATTTGGATCTGAGTTGGTCAATACTAGTCTGCTTAATCTTTACTTCCTGGATAGTGGGGATCGGGAAGTGTTCAATGGAGTTAAAACTTATGGATGGATCAAAGAATCTCAACAAGCTTGGCTTCTTTCTACTTCAATGGGGCTCCAGGTACTTGAATATAGTTACCAATATAGCCACAGCAACTGAAATTCATTACATAATTTTCACTAAAAAATTCATTACATAATAGTTGTGGCCAGGGTTTTGGAAACCGCTACAGTTTCGATTTCGATTTTCGAGAAAAACCGTCCGGTTAGCCGTTTTGCTACAGTACCTTGGTACGGTTTTTAGCGAAAACCGGTGATCCGATAATACCGGACCGGTTTTCATGAAAACCGCCCGGTTTTGACCGGTTTTGAAAAGCTTGGTTGTGGCTCTGCAAAGGTGCATGCTAGGAACTGAATGTAGTTTAATGTCGATTATTCCTTTTTAGTTATAGGCTGATAAGCTTAGTTTTCCTTATCTGCAGCCAGTTAAATGTCTCTTCTTTAGGAACCTTATATCAATGTTTGAGCATATATCTCCTGTATCTGTTAAACTGTGTTCTTGATTACAGCATGCACATACGTTAGTTGTAACTTGTGGGAACAAATAGTTTACATTGTTATTTACCTACATTATTTTTCAAACAAAGAAAAATACTGTTCCATGCTTCTGTGTAGTACCTGAAATTTCTTTTATTGGACAGAAAAATTTGCATGCCCCGTCACTAGCCTTCTTCCACATCCCAATTCCCGAAGTCCGAGGATTGTGGTATACAGAATTCAAAGGTCACTATCAGGAGGGAGTGGCATGCTCAGCTGTAAATTCTGGTGTCCTTGACACACTTGTCTCTATGGGAGATGTAAAATCTGTCTTTCTCGGCCATGATCACCTCAACGATTTCTGCGGTAACCTTAAGGGGATATGGTTCTGTTATGGTGGTGGCTTTGGTTATCATGCCTATGGAAGACCGCATTGGCCAAGGAGAGCTCGGGTAGTTTATAGTGAACTAAAGAAAGGGCAGAAATCATGGACAGAAGTGGAGTCTATCCAGACCTGGAAGGTTCTAGATGATGAAAAACTTTCTAAAATTGATGAGCAGGTTCTGTGGAGACGCAGCACAGATGATTCTCACGACAATGTCATCTTCCCAGGAGTAGTCTGAGAGTACTTCCTTGTATAGCTGTATGTGTAATCTGTACTCAAATGCCATGCTGCACTGTGTATGTATCACCCCTCCAATTTTGTAGGTTAGCAGATTGATTATTGGAACTGTGATTCTGCCACGACCTAGAAGTTATGACATTTGGTGACAATGTTGATACATTAATACCTGATTTATGTTTTTGAGACAGCTGCTTTCGAAGTTCTCGTGAAGCATATAAGGAGTACAACTTATTCCCTTGTCTTGGCAACCATCATATTATTTGTGTCCTTTATGGTGGCAAGCAGTTGAGTCTTGCTTCTCGTATTGCTTGAATATTTGAAGTGTTTCTTGCTTCCTTTCTATCTTGTGCTCAGCTATTGTGCAACAGGTTCAGCTTGAACTTGTGGAGAAATAATGTGTTTTCAAAGTAACGCTGCAACAAATTTTCCTTTGAAAATTATTTCTAGCATGGGTAAACGTAGCAGTAGCAACGTTTCAAATTATAAACGGATGCGTTATACAGATTCTGAATTTGAAGTTTCTCGCACCTTTGGCTTTGGTAGAGCTATGACCGTGCCGTACCCAATGGAACGGGGAAGCCCTTGAACGGACGGCCGGGATTGTGCCACAAAACCCGCAGGGCCTCCCCACAACTCGTCTCCATCCGGCGCCCTTTCCACCCTCCAAACCAAGACCAGATCGAGATCCTAGGGGCTAGGGTTAACCCCCATCCTCATCGTCCGTTCCGATCCGATCCGATCCACCGCCGCCCATACCCTTCCCTCCCCTCGTCGCCCATGGCCCACCACGACGGCAGCAAGCCTTACCAGCCGCGCCGGGGGCCCGAGCGCCACTCGCAGCCGGCCGAGGATGCCGCCCCGCTCCCCGCCGTCGCCACCTCGGCCGTGGACCAACTCGCGGCGGCCGCCGCGGCGGCCGAGGAGGAGGCGATGAACAACTTCATCGGGGAGGAGGTCGGGGAGGAAGAGGAGGAGGAAGACGAGGACATGGAGGATGAGGAGGACGACGGGGCAGAGGGGGATGGCCAGGAAGGCGGCGTCACCGGGGAGCACGTCCCGATGGACTCAGAGGCTGCAGCCGCCGCGGCTGCCGCGAGCGGCATGCAGATGGACCCGCACGGGGCGATGGTGCCCATGACTGTGCCCCCCATCTCCTCCAACCAGCTCACCCTCTCGTTCCAGGGCGAGGTCTATGTCTTCGACTCGGTTTCCCCTGATAAGGTCCATCTCTTCCGGCTATAACCGTGAACCTGCTTACTCTGCGTGTAATCTACTACGGAGTATGTGATTCGCTAGACTGACGAAGTTTGTTTTATTGGTTCCGCAGGTCCAAGCAGTGCTTTTGCTGCTTGGAGGAAGGGAGCTGAACCCTGGACTGGGAGCATCGGCGTCATCCTCTACACCTTACAGTAAGGTTGTAACAACTGGTTGTGAATCATACATAATGCCCTTCAATTATCTTTGGAAGCTGAAGCATACTCTGGTACTGATGGTTCTCATGATTGTATTTGTTTTCATTCAGAGGCTAAATTATCCACACCGGGTGGCGTCACTGATGAGGTTTAGGGAGAAGCGGAAAGAGCGAAACTTTGATAAGAAGATTCGGTACACCGTACGAAAGGAAGTTGCACTTAGGTTGGTGCCAGCTATCTAGGCTCCGTTCGTTGTGATTTTGTTATGGTGCTGTGGCTGCGCGGCACAGCCACGCATAGCAATCTGCTGCAGTCGCAGCAGCGCACAGCTTGCAACATGCATCCGAAAAAAAACTGTGGCTGCACTGAGCAGCAACAGCTAGAAAACGCAAAAATAAGTGGAAACAAAAGCACCCCTAGCTAGGAACTATGTTGATATAATATCTGAAACGCTACCAAATTTTTTTACCTTTTCTCATTGAATTTGACTGTATTTCTGAAATGCTACCTCAGTAAAATGCCAAACATCTCTTATTATGAATGTTTACGAAAAAGCTGTATTGTAGATTAACCAGTTCAGTTTATTTTTTAAGTCATGGTGTTACTTATGATGCTGTTTCAAAAGTTGATGGAGGCGACTGTGACATTTCTTGACTTAGATGAGAGTAAGACTACAGGTTTATACCATTT
The DNA here is from genome assembly GCA_001602315.1 of Zoysia pacifica. Lineage (NCBI taxonomy): Eukaryota > Viridiplantae > Streptophyta > Magnoliopsida > Poales > Poaceae > Zoysia > Zoysia pacifica. The sequence goes on along the minus strand of BCLH01000174.1, from coordinate 39,127 downwards.
AAGTTTTGTAGTTAGTGTGTGCTATCTAGACTCGTGCTTATTATATACATAGTTACTTGTGAGATTTACAGTCCTTTTATTTATAGGATGCAGCGCAATAAGGGCCAGTTTACATCTTCAAAGCCAAAGCCTGATGAAGCAGCATCTGAATTGACAACTGCAGATGGCTCCCCAAATTGGGGGGCTCTGGAAGGTCGACCTCCATCTGCTTCTGAGTAAGTCTACAATTTTTTTTTGGCAACAGTCTTTATAGTGATAGTTATTTAGCTTTTGTCGTCGTAAACAGTTCTGGTTTATTTTGTGGGTTTTGAACCATGTTTCTTTTTTTTTAATTAGTACCGTCACAGATCAAAATATTTGTACCATGATTGTGAACTATGGTTTGATAGTTTCGTGTGAACATCTATACTTCTTTTTCAAGCCTATTTGCACCTGAGCTGAGATGTTCATTTGCTACTTTTGTCGTTTTCCTCTGCCATTATTTCAAGCATATATGCTATTGTATTGGCAGTTAGCTTCTTCCTACACTTATATGCTTGTGGGGCCCAATTGTTTGGATCTGGTGGTCTACGTAGCATGCATTGAGATGGCATCTGTTTCTTTTAATATGTTCGTTAGACATTGTCTTTTTTACCCTTTGTTTTAAATGTGGAACACTGTCTCTGTATTGGTGTGATGGCTGTTCGTCCAATTCTTTCAGATGTCATCACTGTGGTATTAGTGCAACGAATACACCTATGATGCGTCGTGGACCGGACGGACCAAGAACATTATGCAATGCTTGTGGCCTCATGTGGGCTAATAAGGTTTGTGTGAATCCTTAGCTATGTAGTTTCAGTTTAAAATTTCTAGTGAGCATACAAAGTTTATATTTAGAATAACCTTTTAAACTGAATTCTGTAGTGGTCATAGTACAAACTGTTAGAACTGCTTTATCGTATTATGAATTTTTACTATTTTCTCGGTTCTTTTTGTTGAAAAGGTTTAGTTTACCATTGACATTTTACACTTTATTATTATAACCTATACTTGGTGAAGTGCTCTTATTTTCATATATATTTCATCCGTTCTTTATGCTAATGATTGAGGTATTAAGCAAATCCAATGATCTTCCACCTGTTTAGGGCTTGCTGAGGGATCTATCGAAATCTCCTCAGGTTGTGCAATCAACTCCAGCTGTAGATGATGGCGTAAGTTTTTCTTTTCTCCATTCTCTCTTTTTTTTTTTGGATATTACCCTTGATATTTTGAATGAATTTCTTTTAGTCTATACTTAGTTGAGTTATGATCTTATTAAAATGTCAAAGCAGTATGCCCTGCACATTATACTTATCCTTGTGCCAATACTAACCAGAAACTGAAGAGTGAACCAAGTTTTGCTTGATCCTTGCCAACTCTATTTTTCAACATTATCAAGTGTATGTAACGAACAGCAGGTGAAATTATGGTCGAAAGCCTGGCCACGAACTCCTTCCTCCATTTGTTGATTCTAAATGAAATATTGATGGATTGTTATTCTCTTTCTTCAGCAGAATGGAGGTGTCACACAAGTTGTAGTAGCGCCTGGTGCCGAGCAAGAGAATCCTGCACCAGACACGACCAATGGTCACAAGTTATCAACGTGATTAGAGCGGCCTTTGCTGGTGATTCATCATTCTGGAGTGATCTGTATCTGAGGTGGTCAACTTTTTGTACTATAACTTGACAGGGAACCTGCTAGTAGATGTGAAATCTTTAATTTTTCATTGTTTAAAGATCAAGAGCTGCACTAGCGTTTTATCATATGGAATCATGTTTCAGTCGTTACGGCTGCAGTATTTTTTTCTTGTCTAAAGTCATGGCAGTGGAACGCTGTGAACAATTTACCTATGGCACGTAGTACTATGTAAGCATATGTTTCAATCCAGCAATGTATATGTACCATTGTTTTGGTATTTGTACTTGCCTGCTGTTGGTTGTGGAGAGAGGTGTCCGTTAGAAACAGGATACAAGTTTGTTATGACACGAGGCGAGAGCTAGCATGCTTCCGAGCACAATCATGTCTAAATTCCATCAATCACAGCCGTACGTGTGCATCAGTTAACCTTCATCGTTCGAAACACCTTTTTTCTAGACGCTTTTCTCTCTCTCTCTCTCTCTCTCTCTCTCCTGCACCGCTCCTGCCTCCCCCGTCTCGGCCTCCCGTGCGCTGCGGTCTCCTACTGCTCGACTCAACTCCAAACCCTAGAGCCGGCGCGTCAATGGCCGATCTCCTCGACCCCAGCTCCGAGGCGCCGCGCGCGCGCCGCCCTCCACCTCCTCCTCCCGACAGCCCGGAGGACCCATCACAGGACCTCCCTCCTCCTCCTCCCGGCGGTCCTCCGCCGAGCCGCAAGCGAAGCCGCTCACCGCCATCATCCGCGCTCCCGCCGCCTCCTCCTCCTCCTGTTGGCTCGTCAAGGCCCCAGAGATACCGCGACCACCACCACCGTGGCAGCCGGGGTGGGAGCAGCCCGAGCCCGCCGCCGTACCGGGGCGGCCGCCGGCATTCACCGTCCAGAAGGTCCCCGTCTCCGCCGTTCAAGCGGTCGCGGCGGGACGACGGGTATGACCGTCGCGGGGGCCGGAGCCCACCGCGGTACGGCTACAACGACAGGAGGTGAGGGTTCTGGGTCCAGTCGCCCTGGTTTATTGGGCGAGTGTTTTCCTATATTCAGGCATATAGGCATACTTCCGTGGTGTGATTGTGCAGGCGTGGTTATGACTACGAGCGAGGTGGAGGCAGAGGTGGGTATGACGATGACCGGTACCAAGGAAGGTATCCTAATCGTGCTCAAGGTGAGGACTTTACCCTCAGGCAAAGTTAGATCCTTTTAGTCTTGAAACCAGTCGATTTAGAGCAGCTGTTGGGCTTGGTAAGTGAGCATGCTTTACTTAAAAAAACTTAGTGTCAATGTTATATTTGTTCATTATTGGTGTGTCTGAGTCAAAGTAGGGTGTTGAGCGCCTGAGCATCTTTACTTCTGTATAGAAAAGCTCAGGAAAAGATGCAAAGACAAGTGCTTTTGGCATATAGTTTTGACACTCAGATTGGCCTGGTTCAGGATATGGTGCGTCAACTGATGGTCCAGGGAACACTCAAAGGTAATTTTTCTCGTACATTTTGTTTGGTTGCCGCGATGGCTCTTTTATGGTTATGAGACACTTGGAATTTCTTGTTTCTGGCAACTGGCACTATTCCTGTCTATGAATTATCAAAATCAACCACAATCACCACTCTTGGAAAATTCAAATTAAGCTTCTAGCGTTGAATGCTTTATGCATCGTTAACAGATACAGAATCTTCTCAGAAAATTCTCCATATTTGATGTTTGAGAACTAACTGATCATTTTGATCAATGGAGTTGAAATGAAGATACGGACACTTTATCATTCATCATCAGCATGATGTTCTTGCTTACATGGAAGGGCATCTCATTAGATTCTTATTACTCAGCCATCATCAGCAAGTTTGTGATTTACTACACTTTGTACTACTATACCACAAAGAGTTTTGTCCCAGTATATCAACAATGTGACTAGATAGGTACCCAAGGGTATATTGTCTAGAGGAGCGGCTATATGCATCCTTGAAAGAAGAAGCTGTATATGTTTTGGATGAAGTCAAATGGAGAATCTGATGAGAACATTCTTTATCTGTTTACAACCAACATTGCAGAGGCTTTTTTCCGGAGATTTCAGGAGTGGTGGTGTATTTCACAATATATTAGGAGATGGCTCAATGTCTTCTTTATGTGACATACTGCATTATGCATACATTTTTATTACGTTCCCACATATTGTACTTAATTCTATAGATGTTGTGCTATTGTTGCTGTTCTGCTTACTTTTTTTGCCAATTCACAGAAGTGCTAATGTATTGTGGAGTATTGCAAGTGACATTAATCCACAAAAATAGGCTGGCCAACTTCCTATAATATGCTGTGGAATAACATTAGATGATTACAGGCCTGTATGAAACCTGTGTTGCTGTCCCACTAATATTTTTAGTTGGTTATTTTTATTCACGCTTGTGAGTAAACGCTTTGTTGTTGTCTTAGTACCTTATTCCTTTGGAGCCATACATATCTGTAGTGAATATACCTAATGAGATTCAGGCTCTCTACGCACATTTAGAAATGCTCGAACATCAAATAAAATTTCTTTTGACCATTAATTGTGGAGTACCATTTGGTGCTTGTACTGCCTTTCACAGACATCTGATCATCTATTCTGGAGTAAGTAATTCATACAGAATAAATTAACATAGTTGCGATTATTTCTATCATTCGGATTTTTATATGCTGATAAAACTTTAATATTCTGTGAGGCTGATTGATGGGTATTGTTATTTGTTCATGTCACCACAAGGTTAAATGAAATGACTCAAGCACCTTGTACCAATAATCGTTGGGCCTTCGATACTGGCGGAATGTGTAACATGTTGTGATGACTGTTACAGAGTTTTTAGTTTTATAATTCCTGCTTAAGCTTATAGTAAGCAAAATAATTTTTCCTCCAGATATGCTGTCTCGAGGGTATGTTTATTATGTTTTCAGCTCAACTAACTCATGGTCAGAAAACATTAGTTTTGTTTAAGATACAATGACTGACTTATAACTTCTTTTCTGATATGGGGCAATTAACCTGAGCTTCATACAGAGGAACTCTCATGAATTCCGTGTGGAAGGTGGATTCATGCTATGAGAAAATCATATAGATTAAATGGTTCCTTAATAATTCATAACATGCTTTTAGCAAAATATGATATGACATGAATCCGCTTCATCAGTTTTAAAATATTAGGGAAAGCACTACTAGTCGGAGTACATATTTCTATGAACTTACACTATTATGAATCTTTATTATAGGGAAGGCTTGATGACGTACAAACAATTCATTCAAGTTCTTGAGGATGATATTTCACCAACCGAAGCTGAGCGCAGGTAATCACTACTGTAAACTCACAAAATTCAATCATTATATCTTGTTTCTTACACCTTTGTTTTCCTTGTTAAGGTATCAAGAGTACAGAACAGAGTATATAACAACTCAGAAACGTGCTTATTTTGATCTCCACAAGAATGAAGACTGGTACATTCAAAATATTTTGATTTCTGGTACCAACTGTGAGCTGTACTTTTTTCCTACTACCTAACTGTTATCCTACTTTCTTGCATTTGCAGGTTGAAAGACAAGTACCACCCAACAAACTTATTATCCGTTATCGAAAGGTGGAGCTGCATTCTGTGTGATGATTTTTCTGTTGTATAGCTCTGCATATCTGGAAATCACAATCTGTTGTACATCTCATCTGAATTCACTTTTTCGATAATGCAGGAGGAATGAACGCTGTAAGGTCACAGCAAAAGACTTCTTTCTTGATTTGCAAAATGGGACTCTGGACCTGTGAGTTTTATATACATGTAATTTTTGGTATGATGTTTTCTGTGCTTCATATTTATTTTTTGATATCGTGCTGAACAGTGGCCCTGGGGTAACTGCGGGTGCTGTGAGTAAATCTGGAAATGGTAGTGATGGAAATTCTGAGGATGAAGAAGATACTGACAAGAGAAGAAAGAATAGCAAAGATTCCTCGAAAGGAACAGATTGTCCCAAGGCCCATCCAGTTAGTGCTGAATCACGGCGAATTCAAATTGATATAGAACAAACCTTGTCACTTGTCCGTAAGCTTGATGCTGAGAAGGGTATTGAAGGCAATATATTGTCAAGTGGTGACCATGACAAGTCGGATGTTGACAAATCGCATATTGGATCAATGGGGCCTATAATTATCATTCGGGGCTTAACGACCGTCAAAGGCCTTGAGGGTGTTGAGCTCCTAGACACTGTTCTTACATATTTATGGCGCATCCATGGTGTTGATTACTACGGTACATCAGAGTCACTTGAGGCTAAAGGCCTTCGTCATGTGAGAGCAGACAATAAAACTTCTAGCACATCAGATATCAATGCTGCTGATTGGGAGAAGAAGCTTGATTCTTTCTGGCAGGAAAGACTGAGTGGTCAAGATCCTATGATCTTATTAACTGCAAAGGACAAAATTGATGCAGCAGCTGTTGAAGTTCTAGAACCTTATGTCAGGAAAATCAGGGATGAGAAATATGGATGGAAATATGGCTGTGGTGCCAAGGGTTGTACGAAACTTTTTCACGCTCCTGAGTTTGTCCACAAGCATCTGAGACTCAAGCATCCAGACCTGGTGCTAGAGTTGACTTCAAAAGTTCGAGAGGATCTATATTTTCAAAATTACATGAAGTATGTATGCACCATATTTTATTTGCAGCTAGAGAGGAGTGCTTTAGGAGCTGTACTTATTCATTCATTTGTTTGTGAACAGTGACCCTAACGCGCCTGGTGGAACCCCAGTTATGCAACAACCTGCACTGGTAAGGATCACTCATCCTATTTTCTTGGTTAAATATATTAGTGATTGCCTACTATAGTTCTAATCTGACATGCAATTTTTATTTTTAGAACTTAAACCAAAGTAGGTGTTCATTCCATTGAAGTATTTTTCTTTGCACTAATATGGCATGTCTGCAATTTAGTATGCATCAGAAGTTATTGGTCTGCTATCTTGTGAGTTTCATTGAAGTCTCAGTGATGTCTGCATTTTGGGATTTTAAATGTATGTTCAACTACTTGCCTGCCTAGGTGAAAAAGAAAGGGGTATTGGTTTAATATTCGAACCTGGGAGTAACATCCAACTTGAACTAGGAAGATCACTCATTCAACAGCGTCTATAGCTTCTAGTTTTGTTGCTTTCAAAAACTAAAGTTTCAAATTGGGAATCGAAAATTTTCTTAGTATTATTAGCTTGTATGCTAATGAAATCTATAGTTATCACAGAAGACTGGCAAAGTGATTCTTATTAAATGTTCAGTTGCTTTCAACAATCCATTATTCACGACCCGATTTCTGATTTGCAGGATAAAACAAGAGGAAGATCAGGTATGGATGGTCGTCTGAGATTTGATGATTCTCGTAGCGAAGCAGAGAGAGATGGAGGCAGGTATGGTAGAGGTGATCGCTCTCCGAGCGGTGATGGGCCTGATGATCAAATGTTTGATACTTTTCGGGGACGGGGCTCCAATGCTCCTTTTGTTGCTGAATTTCCACCTCCGCCAATATTGATGCCTGTGCCTGGTGCTGGGTAAGTGAATGGGCTATGCATTTTAATTCATTTTTATTAGAAGCCTAGTGGACTTCTAAGCATGGTCGCTTTCGTTTTCAGTCCATTGGGACCATTTGTTCCTGCACCTCCTGAGATAGCAATGCATATGATGAGGGAGCAAGGGGGGCCAGCTCCATTTGAGCCAAATGGTGTACCGCATGGGAATACAGGAGTGCTTGGGCCAATGCTTGGTGGTCCGGCACCAATTATAACTATGCCTCCAAATTTTCGTCATGATCCTCGTCGTCTACGAAGGTTGGAGCTATTTACTAAATTCCAGGACTGCATCTTTTTTCATTTGCTTGTACCATGTAATTATCAGTGTTTTGGAATTATTAAGGCCTGTCATTCTTTTTTTTTATTTGAATTTAATGTGCTATCTTACTATTTCTCACCTTGGTTCATCCATTCCTGGTTTTGGTTGCAGTTACAACGACCTTGATGCTCCAGACGAGGAGGTTACTGTTCTTGACTACCGAAGTTTGTAGGCTCTGTTCTTTATCCCAGTCACTTTTTGCCAGCTCAAGCATCTCCAGGTGTCAAGGTTTTGCTGTAATTCCATTTGAACATCTGATTCTTTCTTTTTGCTGAGGTAGAGACGCAAGGATCACCAAGAAGTTGATCAATTTTTAGGTTACCTGTAATATGTTAGATTGTTGTACTGAAATGGATGAACGTTTGGTTTCCTGGGGTTAAACCGTACTCGATACTCTCTGAACTCCAACAGATACTGAAAATTTATTATTTGATTGAATGTTGTAATACCATTTACCAAAAAAAAAAGGTTCACTATTACAATCGAATAACGTGAGATCGGTTGATGCAACTGGGAATGGAATAACGCTAGTTGAAACCTGGATGATCTCGAGGTATTATTTATTGCAGGCATTTGTTATCAGAGCGAAAAAGTTTGTCCTTGGTGCTCGTCATTTTACTTGTAAATGGTCTTCGATTCGACTCACAGTTTGCTCGCGTGAATTTCTTCGCCCCCGTTGGATATCTGTGCTGCTCGCGCAAGACCCAAACACCCCTGCCATTTGGTCACTCCGGCAGCAACGCCGGCGGCCTTAAGCACGCGTTCGTTTCTTGTTCCTCCTGCGTACTGCGTACTCCTGCCTGCTTCCGACGCCTCTCGCTTCTCTTGCGCCTGCTATTTATGGTTAGTTATGACAGGACGATGCCTTGTTACACCCTGCTGTCATGAGCAATTCGTCGAACTCTCGACTCATGGCTGTCATGGATACCGTGGTTGTGAGCATCCAGCACTTTTAACGGATTTCTTGGCTCCAGTTTTTTCGACTAGTACGCTATTCATGTGAATCTAAAATTGTTACAGAGCTGCGATCAAATTTGAAAATGCTGAGTGTACGTGTCCTGTCAGTGAGGTTCTCAAACATGAAAATGCTGAAGCTGTCAATATTTTCCGAGTCGGGAAAATTAATAGCTAAAATTGGACTCAATAAATGTATATATTCATGTTTTGAATGCTGTGTTTTTGTTTTCTTGGATAATTTTGTGATTTGATGTTCATTAATAAGAGAGAGCAAAGGAGAGAAAAAGAGGGCTCATGTGACTTGAAACTTTCAAAGAAATTTAATAGGAGGTTGGATCTCATGCTCGAATTCCTCTAAAATGTGAAGGAAACTTTTCTAGTACCCTTAGTTCCAAAATAATTTTACATCTAGCTTTAGTCAAACTTATTTTTAATCAATATTTTTTGTAACATTAATAAATTTTAATGATAATATGGTACTTCTTCTGTCTCTTTTTATAAATTGTTTTTATCTGGATATGAGAATTAAAAAAAGTAAAAAGGATAGGTTGAAAATAAAAATAAAGAGGAGAAATAGAGTGGAGATGTATTGAGAAGAGAAAAGTTGTGAAATGAGAATGATTTATAATTTGAGAAATTTTGAAAAGTATAAAGTGACTTATAATTTATTTAGAACGAGGGAAGTGTGAAAGTATTTATTATAAAGAATATAAACGTACAAATACTATATATTTTTAAAGTTAAACAGCAGTTGTCAGCATCAGAGGTGCCAGTTTTCTAGTCTTACCTCCGGCAAAGACGATGGCGGCGCTTGGAAATTCCCTACAGAAAGTCTATTCCGCGATGGGTTGCGTCGGATGCGTGGATGTGCAAATCACAACACTCTCAAGTCGCGGCGCATCCTCGGCTCCGGTCTTTCTGATATCTTCGCTGGCTTCTCCGTCGTCTTCGTCAGCTCGCCGAGGTGGGCACGCCTTTTTCTACCTGCGACGACCTATTGCTTGCATATAGATGTATTCTCTCACCTACTGGTATTAATCTGTAGGAGCAAGACGATGCTCTCTTGACTGCTAATGTTACAAGCAATATGTCGAGCACCTTGTGTGTTTGGTGAAAACTGCAAAGCCAAATCCTTCGTAATCTCTGTTGCTGATCAGACAGTATGGCTCTCCACCCGTTTTGTTTCTTGTCATTTGATTTGTTTTCATTCTGAGCATAATGAACATGATGTTTCGGCTAATCTGCTATTTACTTGTTTCAAATTGTTTACAGAGCTTATTCGGAACAAAGAAGGTATTTGCAGAGTTGCGTTTGGATCCTCTTCAGAAATTTGATTATATATTTATATTAGACGGTGAAGGCAAATATGGCAGATGCCCTCTTTCTTGTTCTCCGAAAGGTTGCTCTTTCCCTAGGAGAAGGGTTACTAGACAAAATTGGCAAGGAGATGGCTGAAGCAGCACCAGTTTTGACTGATTTTGAGCATAGCATGAAACAAATTGAGGGAGAACTCTCGATTCTGCAAGCCTTTATTGGTCAGGTAACTGCACATAGAGTCGGTGACAAGGCATTCGATGCATGGTTGGACCAAGTTAGAGATGTTGCCCATGAGGTAGAAGACATCATGGATGAGCATGCTTACCTAGCCACAGAGGCCATGGATACAAGCAGCTTCTTCAAGAGAAAGTTCCGTCAGATCAAGAACTTAATGAAATGGCAGAAAATTCCTAACCAGATCAGTCAAGTTGAAGCTCGAATTCAGAGGATAGCTGAAATGAGGAATCGGTATGGCATCTCTGTAGGTGAATTAGACAAAAGTAACAAGTTACAGCACCACAATCAGCTCTCGATGCCAGACTCTGCTTACTTAACTGATAGCTCTGAAATAGTGGGGAACGTTGAGGAAATTGAAAGATTGACACAGTGGCTAGTTGAGGATAAACAAGATCAAACTCTTATTGCCAGAGTAAGGCCCCACCGCTGCCGCCGCCACAACGGACATCACGTCCGGACGCCACCGACGCAGGCGGTGCTCTCATCAATGGCGCCCGCGGGCCCCGGCAGCTGCGCTAGGTTGTGGTGGCTCAGGAGGAGAGACCCACGAACACTGCCGGTCAAGGCTATTTTATTCTCGCTCCCCGGATGGATAGAGAGAGAAAGAGCGGAGGCGCGTGCGGGGACGTCTATAGATAGCCAGAGCCAGAGAGGAAGAAGAGGTGGGCGGGTACGCGTGGAGAGGGCGGCGACGTGGGCGACGCAGCGAACGCGACGGGCGCACCGGACACCGGAACGCGCATGCACACCACGTTTTCGTCCCTAGGATAGACTCATCAACCGGTTTTGTTCCTGGTTCCTCGCGCCCATACATACAGCTCCAAACATTGAGCAGAGTCAACTCAAATGATGTTCTGCTTTTTATCTCTTAACTCTCCGGTTTTAAAATATTAAAACTGTTAATTTTTTATATCAATTTTGATTATTTTTATTTAAAAAATTTGTTCAAACATGTAAAATGTTATTATTATTTGCTTTATCATTGATGAAATTTAAATCATGATTAATAATTTTACACATTAAAATAATTTTTTTAAATAGAATAAATAATTAAAGTTGATGTTGTAATCAACAGTGTCAATAATTTAAAATCAGAGAAAGTACTTATAAAAAAAATTACACATGAGCAACTATAAATCGTAGTAGCACGAATATCTGCTTTTCTTATCTTCTAAAGCTAGAGCTCTTCTTATCTTTTGCCTCTTCAACAACGTCTGCTCATCTCATCCGGCACGGCAGCGCCGGTCAAGCATAGCTACAGCTTGCTGCTGTTACCCGATTCCAAAGCAGCTGATCTCTTAGTACTACTATAAAGCGATCTTGAGCTATTTTTTTATGATTTAAAACTCTTTTCATGATAGTTTTGATAATTTAACATATTTATATAAAATTGTATGAATGACAGTAATTTAGTGTATTAAATTATCGAAGCGAGTACTAAATTCTCAGATGCCTCGATCTGGAGCTAGCTGTGTCTGCCCATATGACTGGCGTATGGCCTATGGACCATGGGAGAGGTCGAGAGGGCGGCGCCGCAACGCTTTCGCCGGTGATGGTTGACGTTTGCCTCCTCCCGCCGGTCGCGGTCAGTAGTGAGCTGCAGAAAATTTTGACAAGGAAACGCTACCCATGCAGGAATTATGTTTGCCATGCAACTGCTGGGCATAGGAGGGCTGGTGCCGGGCCTGAAAGTGGTCAGTACTCTCGTTGCTTGCAGCCCATGGAGATCCGGGAAGCAAAGTTGGATATTAAGCCGAATACGATGCTGGCCCAAAATGTACCAACTGAATGGGTCCATGAACCATGAGATGTAGGAGTGGATCAGCAGCACCAGGACATCATGACCATGGATAGCACTCAACTGAAAGCATCAATCACCAAGCAGAAGAGCACTTACTAGAGAAAGTAGCACATCTCTAGATAATATAGGTAGCAATTGATGTCAAAAAACAATAGAATTCCAAAAGCAAACCATTGTACAAAAGAGAATGGAAGATGTAAAGTGGCAAGTTGGCAACGGAAATTTGGAAGGGTAAACAAATATTGCCTCAGTAGTCATTGAAATTAGTTGCTGCCATTTTCTCCAGCAAATATAATGGATGTATTCCAATATAACTGAGTGCATGTTCATAGACCCTAAAGCTTATACATGTACCAGATAATTGATTACACCTGAGTACCAGATAAACACAGCGTGTCAATCTGACCACCATTCAATCTTCAATTGTATCAAATTGAAGCCTGGTGCTACCCAGACCACGGATGAAGCTTCGTTCTTGTGCGGCGGCCGTCTCCGCTACTCCGCTCTTTCTGATGACCTCCTCGGCTTCTCCGTCTTCCTGCGCCTCTGCTCACCGAGGTATGCTGTATGCCCGTCCTCTTGTGCTTCCTCCCTATGTGCTGCCTTTTGATCCGATTCTACCGGCCGAGAAGATGATTGATTCTTGTATGCTACTGTCGTTAGAAATTCGTCGAACACGTTGCTGGCACCTTACAAAGTCAATACTCTGTATTTATGTATGATGATTTGACCAGACTTCTATGTATTTTTCAAACACTAATATGCTATCTGTGCATTTCAAACTACTACAGAGCTGCATGGGAATTGAAATCAGAAAATACTGAAGAAAAAAAGAAGATCCAGTAACGGAGCAAATTAATATGGCAGATGCCCTTTTCGTTGTTCTCAGAAAACTTGCTCTTTCCCTGGTAGAAGGGGCACTAGCGAAGATTGGGACGGAGGTGGTTGAAGCAGCATCAGTCTCTACAGATTTTGAGCACAGCATCAAACAAATTGAGGGCGAGTTTTTGATTCTGCAAGCCTTTATTGCTCAGGTTGGTCCGCACAAAATTAGTGACAAAACATTTGACGCTTGGTTGGACCAAGTTAGAGATGCTGCCCATGAAGTAGAAGATATCATCGATGAGTATGCTTATCTTAGTGCGAAACCCGTGGACACAGGCAGCTTTTTCAAGAGAAAGTTTAATCAGATCAAGAGTTTTTCAGCTTGGCAGAAATTCCCTAGCCAGATCAGTCAAGTGGAAGCTCGAATTCAGCGGCTAGCGGATATGAGGAATCGGTATGGCATCTCAATTGGTGAACTGGACAGGAGTAGCAAGCTACATCACCCCAATCAGTTCTCTGTGCTGGAGTCTGGTTATCTAACTGACAACTCTGAGGTAGTGGGAAATGCTGATGAAATTGAAAGATTGACACAATTGCTACTTGAGGAGAAACAAGACCGAACTGTAATTGCGATCCTTGGTATGGGAGGTATAGGAAAAACTACTATTACAAGCAGAGTCTACAAGAATCAACAGATCAGGAGTAGTTTTGATTGCCATGTCTGGGTTGTTGTATCTCAGACTTACCATGTTGAAGAACTACTTAAAGAGATCATACTACAGCTAATACAGCAGAGAGTAACCATGGTAACTGGTTACACGACTATGAATCGCACAAGGTTAGTTGAGTTAATACAAAGCTCTTTGCAGGACAAGAAGTACATGATTGTTTTGGATGATGTATGGGATAATGATGCATGGTCACTTTTGAACTATGCATTTGTCAGAAACAACTGTGGAAGTAAAGTGCTGGTGACAACTCGAAGAAAAGACGTCTCTTATTTGGCAGCTAACAACTGTATCATTGAACTTAGAACTCTCAATTATGAAGAATATTGGAAACTATTCTGTAAAAAGGCGTTTCGTACATCAAACGGTAACATATGTCCAGAAAATATTAGATCCTGGGCTGAGAAAATTGTGGACAAATGTCAAGGATTGCCTCTAGCTATTGTAACCATTGGAAGCATTCTATCGTACCGTGAATTAGAAGAACATGAGTGGAAATTTTTCTACAACCAACTTAGCTGGCAGTTAGCGAACAATCCAGAACTGAATTGGATTTCTAACGTTCTGAATATGAGCCTGCATGATCTCCCAAGTTATCTGAGGAGCTGTTTCTTATACTGCAGCCTCTATCCTGAAGATTACACCATTAAAAGAAAAATGATTTCCAAGCTATGGATCGCAGAAGGTCTTGTTGAAGATAGAGGAGACGGGACAACAATGGAAGAAGTTGCTGACTATTACCTTACGGAGCTCATTAAGCGTTCTCTTCTTCAAGTCACAGAAAGGAATGCATGTGGAAGGGCTAAAACATTTCTCATGCATGATCTCGTGCGAGAGGTAACTTTGATCATTGCTAAGAAGGAGAAGTTTGGTATCACATATGGCAATGCTAGCATATCCCAAGTTGTCCATGAAGCACGCCATGTGAGCATCCAAAGAGGTGCTCAGTCCTTCAATTGTTTAGCAAGTTCACGAGTCCGCTCTTTTATCTTATTCAACACTGAAATGCCATCTTCTACGATATATGATGTTTTATCACGTTTCAGACTATTGCGGGTCCTGTGCCTAAGATTTACTGATATTGAACAAATACCAGGCACAGTCACAGAATTATATAATTTGCGTTATCTAGATTGTTCGCACACAAAAGTGAAGCAAGTACCAACATCAGTCAGAAACCTTATAAATCTACAAGTTCTAGATCTTAGATTCAGCTACGTGGAGGAGTTGCCTTTGGAAATAACTATGTTAACTAATTTACGTCATCTACATGTGTGTATGGGCCGTGATATTCAAGAAAGGTCACTCGAGTGCTTCACTGCTACAAAAATTCCTGGCAATATTTGTCGTCTGAAGAATCTGCAAAGTTTAATGACTGTTTCAGCCAATAAAGACTTGGTTTCACAGCTGGGAAACTTGACAATGTTGAGAAGTTTGGCTATAATGAAAGTGCGGCAAAGCTACATTCCAGAGTTGTGGAATTCCCTGTCAAAAATGCCTAACCTGGGCAGGCTACTTCTTTTTGTTTATGACAATAATGAGGTTCTTAACTTGAAAGCACTGAAGCCCTTACCAAATCTTAAGCTCTTCTGGTTAGCAGGAAAGTTGGATGGGGGGATGCTCCCACCGATGTTTGCTGAGTTTCAGAAACTAGCACAATTAAAATTGGACTGGTCTGGTCTGAAGAAGGATCCTATCAGCTCCTTCTCTCACATGTTAAATCTAGTTGACCTGTGGCTCTTTGGATCATACAATGGGGAAGAGCTAAAATTTTGTGCTGGATGGTTCCCCAAACTGAAATCTCTGCAATTAGCTGACATGGAACATCTGAATAGGATTGACATTGAAGATGGAACAATGGCGAGTCTTCATCTGTTGGAACTTGTTGGTTTAAGTAATCTAAAGGTTGTACCTGAGGGCATCAAGTACATTAGGACACTCCATCAGTTGTTCGTGACCGATATGCCAAATGAGTTCACAGAAAGACTGCAACGAAGTGACAATCACATTGTTCAACACATACCTAACATCCATTATTTTCACTACTCTGATTCTGAAGAAGGTAAGTTATAGTATGTTCTTATTATGCCAATTACTTGACGAAACAATTTAAAAATTTTGTTCTCTCCCTTGTTATTCTCCGGCATGTGTATTATTTATACTGCATAATAATGTTTGTTTGTTGATGTTGCAGTAAAAAGCTTCATCGTTTTGACATACCTTGCCAGGAAGTATGGCCCTGGTGCAACGAAGTACGCGAAGAACTGTGCAAACTTAGGCTCAAGTATTTTGGCCAATCATTCGAAGAGGGAATAGCACGTAGCTCATCTAGGTACCCAAACACTGGATGTGCCAAGTGTTTTTGTGTCATACCGATATCTACAACTATTTCCATGAAAGCGATTGCATGATGTGTCCGGAATCTTCCGGTCTGCATAAGGTGGAAGGAAACCTCGCTCTGCCTCAATTTTTTGCGAAGAATTTTTATTACTCGTAGATTTGTACTTTAATTTTTTTTCTCCTCCACCTTCGAATATAGAAATTCGCGTTATATCTCGAAAGCGGCGGCGGCGTGCTGTCGGAGCCGGGCGGGAGACGGAGGCGGGGTGGGCCGGGAGGGTGGCCTCGCGCTCGGGTGTGCGGAGCTCGGCTCCTGTCCGCGCGCGTGGGCTGTAACAGGCCCCATGATGTGTCAGTGGTCTGTGCTCGCGTGGCAAATTTTTCTTGTTGGGCTCCGACCAGCTGGGCCTCCTCATATTTGAGCCCATAAGAGGCCCAGGTGGTCGGAGGATGACCGGACTGGCCCGTTTAGTCCACGGCGACTCATCGCCATCGTAGTCAAATGCGACGTGCCCCCTTTTCTTCTTCCCCTTTCCATCTCTCTCGCCGGCCACCCGGCCTTTGCCCGCCTTATCTATCGCTTCGCCGAAGCTCATCCTCCTACACCACTTCCGATAAACCTTCCTTGTCTCCCTCTCTCCCATCGCTTTCTCACTCTACACGTCACACTGCTGGCCATGCTAATCTCTTCAGCAGCATCAATAAGTTAATGGCCACCGTGGCAGTGGATTAGCACAGGGCCAACGCTGCACGCCGTGTTATAATCTACACCTTTCCAGTTGCAGAATACTTTAGGGGATGACAGATTATACATTGTCGTACCCAGTCCAGATAAGCTTGGCTTTGGAATTTCCGTCCTGTATTTGTCCATGCAGCATGTATAGATACGTATGTTCCTCACAAGAAGTGATTGTATATGCAAATTAAGCACGCTACACAAGGCGATACAAGCTGCTGGAGTAGCATAGATGCATGCACCGCGACTATCTGGTGCTCCCTCTTTCTTCCTCTCGGAGGTCAATGCAATGCAGAGCAGCTATCACTACGGTGCGACCAGATCCCAAACTATTACTACTAAGGATCCATCTAGCTTAATTTTCCCTTGATTGCTAGTACCTACAGTTGATCAGCCAATGAACCATGGATCGTTGTACTTTAATCTGCTCTTCAGCTAGCCACTATCGCCGCCGTTGTCGAGTACGCCCGCGGGCGGAAGAGCGGCGAGCGAGGTGGAGGCGACCCTGCGGATGGAGGAGCACCGGAGCACCCGCCGGCGCTTGTTGAACGGGTTCTCCGGCTTGGCGAGGTCCTGCGCGCTCGTGACCGCCGCGTCCTGCAGGTTCGCGAACGACCGCGACATGCCGGAGAAGAAGTTCGACAGGCCCCTCCTGCACGTACGCACGCGAACGCGACACGGCCACGTCAGAGCGAGGACTGGTGGTCGTCTTGTACGTGCCCGATGAGGATGATGGTTTGGTCGCTTACTTGATGGGGAGCGCGTCGTCCAGGGCGTCCATGCACGCCAGCGCGCCGGCCGCGTCCGGCTTCCTCCGCGTCGTCCCCACCGCCGCGGAGGAACCGCTGTCCGCCTCGTCTCCTGCTTCCTCCTCATCAGAGGCCGCGCCGATGGACGACCGCTCCTGCTCCTGTTCATCCTCCTCCTCGTCCACCCGTTCCAGCACGAACAGGCCGTGACGCGATGACTGCCGCGGGGCGGCGGCGAGGAAGAAGTCGTCACCCGGGCGCCGGGTGGTGTCCTCCTCCACCTCCTGGTTCTGGACCACGTCCTTCCTCTTCCTGCAGGCCCCGCTGCCGTCGCCGCCGCACAGCTGCGGCCCGCCGCCGCTGTAAGGCCCCACCGCTGCCACCGCCACAACGGACATCACGTCCGGACGCCACCGACGCAGGCGGTGCTCTCATCAATGGCGCCCGCGGGCCCCGGCAGCTGCGCTAGGTTGTGGTGGCTCAGGAGGAGAGACCCACGAACACTGCCGGTCAAGGCTATTTTATTCTCGCTCCCCGGATGGATAGAGAGAGAAAGAGCGGAGGCGCGTGCGGGGACGTCTATAGATAGCCAGAGCCAGAGAGGAAGAAGAGGTGGCCGGGTACGCGTGGAGAGGGCGGCGACGTGGGCGACGCAGCGAATGCGACGGGCGCACCGGACACCGGAACGCGCATGCCCACCACGTTTTCGTCCCTAGGATAGACTCATCAACCGGTTTTGTTCCTGGTCCCTCGCGCCCATACATACAGCTCCAAACATTGAGCAGAGTCAACTCAAATGATGATCTGCTTTTTATCGTGTATTCTCTCCGATTTTAAAATATTGACACCGTTGATTTTTTATATCAACTTTGATTATTTTTATTTAAAAATTTTATTCAAACATATAAAATTTTATTATTATTTGCTTTATCATTAATGAAATTTAAATCATGATTAATAATTTTACATATTATAATAATATTTTTAAATAAAATAAATAATCAAAGTTGACGTTGCAATCAACCGTATCAATAATTTAAAACAGGAGGAAGTACTTATTAAAAAAAATTACACATGAGCAACTATAAATAGTAGCAGCACAAATATCTGCTTTTCTTATCTTCTAAAGCTAGAGCTCTTCTTATCTTTTGCCTCTTCAACAACGTCTGCTCATCTCATCCGGCACGGCAGCGCCGGTCAAGCATAGCTACAGCTTGCTGCTGTTACCCGATTCCAAAGCAGATGATCTCTTAGTACTACTATAAAGCGATCTCGAGCTATTTTTTTATGATTTAAAACTCTTTTCATGATAGTTTTGATAATTTAACATATTTATATAAAATTGTATGAATGACAGTAATTTAGTGTATTAAATTATCGAAGCGAGTACTAAATTCTCAGATGCCTCGATCTGGAGCTAGCTGTGTCTGCCCATATGACTCGCGTATGGCCTATGGACCATGGGAGAGGTCGAGAGGGCGGCGCCGCAACGCTTTCGCCGGTGATGGTTGACGTTTGCCTCCTCCCGCCGGTCGCGGTCAGTAGTGACCTGCAGAAAATTTTGACAAGGAAACGCTACCCATGCAGGAATTATGTTTGCCATGCAACTGCTGGGCATAGGAGGGCTGGTGCCGGGCCTGAAAGTGGTCAGTACTCTCGTTGCTTGCAGCCCATGGAGATCCGGGAAGCAAAGTTGGATATTAAGCCGAATACGATGCTGGCCCAAAATGTACCAACTGAATGGGTCCATGAACCATGAGATGTAGGAGTGGATCAGCAGCACCAGGACATCATGACCATGGATAGCACTCAACTGAAAGCATCAATCACCAAGCAGAAGAGCACTTACTAGAGAAAGTAGCACATCTCTAGATAATATAGGTAGCAATTGATGTCAAAAAACAATAGAATTCCAAAAGCAAACCATTGTACAAAAGAGAATGGAAGATGTAAAGTGGCAAGTTGGCAACGGAAATTTGGAAGGGTAAACAAATATTGCCTCAGTAGTCATTGAAATTAGTTGCTGCCATTTTCTCCACCAAATATAATGGATGTATTCCAATATAACTGAGTGCATGTTCATAGACCCTAAAGCTTATACATGTACCAGATAATTGATTACACCTGAGTACCAACCTATAGTTACAACCAATCTTTCACATGTACCAGATAGCTGATTACACCTCCTCTGCCAGCCACATATAATAAGTTCCTAAAATGAATCTGAGTATACCACTACCGGATAAGAATGTAAGAGAAGATAGGTCGCGGGGAAACCAGTCTCATATACATCCTCTGATAAAGCGCTTCCTTTCTCCCCCCATCATGTCAGTTTCGGAGAAGCTTATGTTCCTGTGCTCCAGCTGTTCTAATCATCGGGCCATTATTGAGTGAGTGGCCCGAAGCAATCACCATTCCCTACCAAATTATTCCACAAATTGTACACCCAAACTTCTCTAATTTCCACTGACCCTACTTCAATGTGGAAGCACTTCGATACAATCCTGTCATTGCACTGGTGATCTTGTCATCTGAGGGTTTGATTTGGAAGCTTCCAGCTCTCCTTGGTCTGCCTGGCTTGGGCAAGAAGAGTGTGTTGAGCTTCTTATCCAGATCTTCTGTACTGTACTTCACATACTTGTTCGCACTAATATCCTGCTCAACGAGCGGACCGTAGTTTTGCATGAAGCTGCGGTAGACAGGCACTATAGCCTGCACCACAAGGTGGCATGTCTTCTGCTGCAATTCCCTATCTGATATCACCCATGTAGACTGCTTTTGATACATCTCATCAAAGCTAGCATTGAAAGATTTGAGCCTCTGCTTCACTAGATCCCTTGCTGTGGCCCGACCTTTGGAGAATAAGATCAACCCTTCCCTGCTCAATAGAGGTGCAAGCGTTCCCCAGCTCTCCCTCAGAAACACTGCCGAGTAATAATCCTTGTACTGCTCATGCTCCCGGAGCCACCCGTCGCCTAAGAGCTCGCCCAGCCTAGTACCCTTCAGGTGCTTGAAAAAATGCCAGTGTATGTTCATCATGAAGAGATATGACAGTGTCACATCCCCATAAGCCTTTGACCAAGTATCAAAGTTGGTCTCAAGAGTCCTAACAATGTTAAGCACCGCGTCAACAAGCATCTTGTCATTGAACGCTTCCTTGCGCCAGCTGCGATGGATGGTGATCACCTGTGTCAGCACAGACCGATACTGATCCCCCAGGAGCTGATTGCAGTATTTGGCAACAAAGCTAACTAGGCGTGGCACTCCGCCATCAACCGGAGGCGGCATATTGCGCTGCAGCTCGACCTGCACAAGCAATTCCTCGAAAATCTCCACGGCACCATCCACAACCCTCTTGACAAGCTCCCTAGTCCGGCTTTGGATCTCTACGCAAGCCTTTCCACCAAACAACCGGTTGAAGTCCGGCCTCAGCTTATTCAAAGATTCAAACACGTCGAGCAACTGCAACAGCTTGATAGGGTCCTTCCTGGCATCAGCCACAGCACGGCCGAACTTGAGGAAGTCAAGAATGCCTGCACGAGCTGCAATCTCCGCGAAGCACGATGACGCAGCCTCCGGTCGCTTTTCAAACACCGAGACACAGAGCTTTCGTTCAGCTTCAAGGAGGTGGTGCACCGCAAACTCCAAATGCCGGCCCCAATGCCCGACGCTGGGGCTAAGCGCCTGCGCATCCTCTGTGCTCTCGTGCAGGTAATCAAGGCCGAGCGCGCGGAGGCTGGCGCTGACAGTCTCCCCGCGTGCATCGGCATAGGTGGTGGAGCAGATGTCAAGCCGCCCGTTCGCGGCGAGGCGGTCAAGGATGAGGCTGAGCCTGTGCACCACGGCGGCAGGGATCCGAGGAGGCGCGATGGACGCCGGGTTGGCGCTATCAGGCGCCTTCATCGCCAGAGGGGCGGAATGCTCCGCGAGGAGCCGGCGAAACTCCGCTTCGAGCATGTCGAGGGCGGCGGCCAGGAGTCCGCCATCCAGGTCCGCGACGGGATTCTTCAGCTGGCCAAGCGCCTCAGCGAGGTCGGTGACGAACCCAGGGTCAGCGAGCTTGCGCTCCCCGAGGTACATGACGATGTCCGTGAGCCACTGCGCGGCGACGCCGAGGTTGTCCGCGAGGAACCTTCGCGCCTCCTCGAGCTGCGCGAGGACGGCGAGGTAGCCCGGCAGGTCCTCCGACACGGCGGCGCGCGCGAGGAGCGGCGGCTCGAGCCCGTGCACCGCGTCGAACACCTTGAGCACGGCCGCGGCGGGCCCGACGGCGC
>BCLH01000173.1:232690-257116 GCA_001602315.1 Zoysia pacifica | reverse complement strand
GGGGGGGGGGGGAGATTCTGGATGGCAGAATTCTATGCTTGCCTGATGAATTTTGCAGCAGCAAATGTTTGCTGCTTATTTATAGGCATCAGCATGTTTTTTTGCTAAATAAAAGAGAACACACTAAACACAATCGTAGCTGGCGGAGCTTTCGTCGCAGTACTGCCCGCGTTATCTACACCATGGACACCAACCGCAGATGCACTTTACTTTGTCTATCTCAGTTACGGAAAAGAAGGAGACACGAAGGGGAGGGGCACGGGTGAAATAATAGGAAGGCCAGGGACAGACCTTACACTAGTGTTCTTTCAATCTGCACTACCAAAAGATTGTAATAACTAGTCTAGCCGCCATACCTAGCTTTGTGCAAAAGGCTAGCAGCGTGCCTGCGTTATCTCCAGCGCGGGCACCACGCACACCAACAGCTGGTGGACTTTGTCCATCTTGATTACGAAGAGGAGAGATGAAGGGTACGTATGGGACGTGGGGAAGAAGGGAAAGAATATAGGAAGGAAAGACCACCCAAGGGGCGAGGGCAGACACCCTAAACTAGTATCCTCAGTCCCCACTACCAAAAGATTGTAATGACTAATCTAGCCGCCACAGCTTTGTGCAAAAGGTTAATAAAGATGCATAGGAAAAATGTATGGACGCTTTGGCATAACAAAAGTTCAAGTACCACTTAGAACATAAACAAAGATTCATATATCATCCGATAGTCTCGTAGATGGGCTCTAGGATTTTAAGTATGTGGGATCAGTGAAAGCTCATTTCAAAGGCAGATTCTTTGCATGCGAGGCATCCCAACTTTATTAGGGTACTGAACACTATTCCGACATGGACTTCATCACTTCAGAGCATTGGTACTTCAGTACATGCCCATCGGATGCTTAGAGACGTCCATTGAGTTCCCTGAAGACGTCCATTGTGTTCAGCTACAGAATTATGCTCCGGAAGTGAAACGGAGACCCACAGATGATATGTTTACCGGAGGTTTAAGCATTAAGCAGTGGGTTCATCCGGCATTCCCACGGAACTTGCTTCTGTCGTGAACATCCAGCTGCTGCAGGAACCTTGTAGCTGCTGAGTGCTGCCTGAATAATATTCTTGTACCAATATTGGAGAATTGCTCTACTTATGCGACACTGCTGATGAAAGGATGAGCATTAGAAAGCAGTCCGGCTGCAGTGATGCTCCAGAAGATCAAAGGGTACACACAGCATCCATGCCGAATGAAACCCAATGAAATGGAAATATTAGCTATAGCATTAAGAGGTAATATTTCACCTAATTAATTTCCTGAAGGTAGACATATTGGAATAGGTTTGTAGGTGAACAAAAAAATTGGATTGTATAGCATATGTCAGTGGAATATTTTATTTTGACTCACGACACTATCTATTATTGTTCAGATGGCCCCCAACCCCAACATACAGCACAATGATACAAGTCACTTTCTATCGATGTACAAATATTTCTTGAAATGTTAGACAATCGGTTTGTGTTGTGTTTACAATTTTTGGATTTGTGTGTGAATATATGGCATAAACAATACGGCAAACCACTTCCTGACATGCTTGCTCGATGCTTGCAAACAGAAATTAATTAATGCTAAGGGGTAGCTTAATTTGTCATACACGAGGAAGAACGAGAGGAGTAGAAGAAAATCATGGAATTAGCAGAGTAGATACTCCCTCTGTTCTTGTCTGTCGCCGTTGATTTTTAATGTCTTTAATGATAAAGAGAATTATCACATGGGAGTGCATCACCCATCCTCGGCTTATGGTTCCTATGACTATAGTCGGGAATTGGTAGAGCTCAACCAGAGGATGAAGGGCAGCGATCTTTGGATGGAGGAGATACAGCACAACTGTAGCAGCACATCACCAACACCAATGAGGGGCTCAGCACCCTCAACACCATGCTGCAGCAGGGACACGACGAGATGAGGGCTTACTTCCATGAGAGAGGATTTGACCCTAGCTAAGGACAGTGAGCAAGGAGCTAGGTTGGGGAGGATCCCCACTCTGAGGTAACTTGTATCCTTCCCATTCTCATTTTATTTCTTCATAAAAAAAATCTGCATGATAGAAACTAAAAAAATGAAAAATAGAATAAATTTGCTTAGGTTGCTTTTGCTTGCTTAGCGATAAATAGTTGCTTTGTTTTATTCCCTCCCTATGCTAGTTTATAATCTAGCGTTCTACCAAAATATTGAGTATTGTTGGCCTCAGAATTCACCGTAATCCTGAAACTTGAGGGTAGCATAAAGCATGATCCAAGTCTAAGTTGTGTTGGGATATGATACTGTAAAATAGAGATAATATGATCTTGTTTCCAAGTAAGGCTTGATTCCAGAGAATTTGTTTTGAAATTAAAATCCATATGTTCCTTAATGATGAAATTCCTACTGAGCAATATGTACTTCATTAGCGAACATCCCACACATATGCTACTCAGTATTGCTTTGAGCTTTGTTAAATTGTTGTGACCTTAGTGAGATGCTTCTCATGCTCTTATTGATTAAGATACACGTGCACATCATATTCACTTTGACATGACCATCCATAATCATTCAAATAAAGATAGACTCATTTGAAAATTGTGATATACCGTTCTCTCTAGTTGAATAAAGAGACATGGCAATGAAAAAGAAAGAAAAAAGAAAAATGTGCTGAGAATAGCATGAGGAAAAAAGAAAAAAAAAAGAGAGCCATGATCTCAACATAAAAAGAGAGAGAATCATTCAAAAAGAAGAGTCTTATCCACCACCATTTCTACATATCCATACACTTGCACATCGTGATCGTAGAATGTGATTTACTATCTCCTTAGGTCCAGTCTTTGACTTTGCAAAATAAGTGATGCAAGTGTGCCTCGCATCTTTCCCACCTTGAGCTCCACAAAAGCCTTACTTAGTGGTAGGGAAAAGAAAGGTAACTCAAAGCCTTTGGGGAGGAATTAAACACATTGAGTGATTCGAGAGTACCATTTGACGAACATGTTCCTAGTCATGACTCGTGACCTAGGCAGATAAGTACAGTTTGATGCCGCCAGATGCCAGCGCCATGGTGTGTGATCTCTTGCCCACCTCTAGGTGTTGGTCTCCCAGCTCTCCCCACAGGATTCTCGAAGGACGAAGGAACACACAGAATCGACGGCAGCACGTGTAGAATCTCAGCGAATGCTAGTGCTAGGACTGCACTAGAGGCTGGGAGAACAAGCACACGACTGTGCTGGTCCCTACACTGCTCGAGGCTATGAAGAGTTGGGGCTCCAGGTTTGTCCTTTGCACACAAGATGCTTCAATGATCAATATCATGCATTCATACATGTTCAATAAAAGCCTTTGTACACCCCTACGCAG
Organism: Zoysia pacifica; assembly: GCA_001602315.1. Lineage (NCBI taxonomy): Eukaryota > Viridiplantae > Streptophyta > Magnoliopsida > Poales > Poaceae > Zoysia > Zoysia pacifica. The sequence continues at coordinate 253,749 of BCLH01000173.1, read as the reverse complement.
CAGCCATATCATCAACCTTGGCATCTATCTCTTGTTTCTCCCTTTCTCTTTCAGCGGCCAGTTTCTCCCTGTGCAACTTCTCTGCAGCTTGCATTGCAGCACGTTGTTCTGCCTGTAGGCATTGCATCTCCTATTCCTGCTGCTACCTCTTGAAACATGAGTCCGCATCTGCCCAAACTGATCAGCGAAAACAAATATGCTTGTGAGCAACGCAACTATAAGGATAAATCTGCTAATGAGCAATTTAGTTCATGAGAAACACAGAACAAACTAAGTCCCCACATCATCCATTACCCTAAAGTCTCTTCTCAATCACAAACATATCAACATATAGGATAACGTGACCATAAATAATTTTTTTGGTCCTCTAAAGGAAAAAAAAACAAATAATAGAGTTCTGCAATAAAAAAATGGTATAAAGGTAATAACTGTACTGTTTCAAGCAATAAGTAAAAAAATCAGATGTACATGTGCCTTTTAATAATATAACAAAGAAGTATGAAGCTAGTACTGTTTCAAGCTAGTAACCATAACGAATTTATTGTTGGTCTCACTGAAGGAAAGAATCAATACCTGATTCAAAATAAATGAAAAATATGAAACAATTAAGAGAGCTATTCTTTAGGGTGGCAAAAATAACAGCTGTACATCTGCAACTGGATGTACCTCAGTAGTAGGAGGGAAGTAACATCCATCTTGTGCATGTTTGTTTGCTCATGTTTGACTATACCATAGATATTGTTTTCATCCTTTTTTCTGCAGGAAGCAATTAATATTCTTCTTTGTGTTGTAGGGTGATGGGTGAAATTAAATGGACCAACTGAAGTCACATTGAGCTGAAGTAACTCCGTTAAGACCAAGCTGCACGCAAGGATATAGAGGACAGATTTTTATTCTAATCACAATCATAGCCATGATCTTTTTTACTTTTTAGTTTGGAGTATTAGCAATCATAGCAATATTTTGTTTAGTTTACGATTTCTATGTATAGGGATTATTCTCACAATCTATCAAATGATGGACATATAATATTTATAATTGACTAAGATTACTATATCGTAAAAACATGTACACATGATTTTTACACTGAATTATGGATTTATTTAATATAATTATTGTTGAAATTTGTATTCTGTCCCAAATATTCATTTCCAAATTTATAATATAGAATGTATTGTTTCAAATTATTGGCTTGTTGTGATAAATCACATATTACCATGATTCTCATTTGTTGCGATATATTATTAGCACGATGTTGGTTTGTTGCTAATGTAGTACTTATTGCCATGTTCATTAATCGTTGCTATATGACATATTACCATGAGTAAAATTTTGTTGCATAAGTGTCTCTAGCAACAACATGTCATGCGTAGTCATAAAGACTTTTGCATCTCACTATATTTCATTGTAAGAATCTACATCCCAACAAAATATTTTTTGTGGCAAAACAATAGAATGCAACGAAATATCGCTTATGGTGAAATATCCCATTACAAGGACTCGATTGCCATGGCAATAATGTCTATTTCCATCGAAAAGATTCATCACAATATAAAGTATTGCCATGACGGTATTCACTGCAATAGGCTTTGTTGCAATGATATCGTTCGTGGCAACTTTTATCGGTTGCGGCGATTCATCTCTTGGCAATAATATGTATCACCATGACCTTACTCATGGCAATCGTATCTGTTGCCACGATAATATATGTGGCACCTATTATCTATTGTGGTGGCTCTATATCATCGCAATAGACATATATTTTGCAATGAAAAAAATCAATTCAAGAAGAAAACTTTAGACCACGTCAATTCTTTCCATGCTTGCCAACGAATGCAATTTGATTGCAAATGGTACATATTGCATCAATTTTGACCTTATTGAAATGTTTTGTCATGGTTATCTAAAGATCAAAACTTAGTAGTGAAAGATTAAGGTGTTATTGGATAATGTGGACATGCGGTCTAAGTTATTCACCTTTATTGAATGCGGGTGTACCCCACGGATTGAAGAAGTAGGTGGCGGGAGGTGACAGCCCCGTCCGTCCTTTGTAATCCTCCACATTCTGGTATGACGTAGGGCTTGTATGATAAGACGGTGCACCTTGGCTTGCTAACTCAAGTCAGAAGGCATCACCTTGGTAGTGCCTGAGTGCCTCTGTAGTTAAGTCATAGATTGTGTATTGATTAGGGAGTAGGTATACTCCTGAGACTAGTATAGAAAGTACATATGGAACTTCACTTGTTTGTATTCGTGTCACCAATTTGTATTTAGAGTAGAGTAATCCAATGTGTGTGACCACTATTCTTATCATATATGCTTACCCCTGTTTTAGATTTGGTTGTTTCAATTTGAGTAGAAAGTCTTTAATTAGTCCTTAGAATAAATTCCACCTAAATACCGCGCATGCCTTCCTTTAGGATAAATACGATACCAAGGAATACTCCTATGTGAAATGCTACAATAGTAATTATATGCGCTTTCGAAATCTCTTCTGATTTTATATTATTTTACCAAAGTGACATGATTTGAGTGGGTGAGGTGATAACTATCAATTTGGTGGAGTCGACCCACTTGATCCGACAACAAAAAAATAGGTCGTGTGTGCGTTAGCAATCGCAGAACTAACTCTGAATGGTTATTGATCTCACCGAAACCGCAAGATCATCCTAATCACGAAGATCAATTCCTACAAGCAATCGAAGAACAAGCAAGAACAAGATATGACAAACTAAAATCACTCAAATGTGAGGTTCTCAAAAGCTGTCTAACAGGTGGTTGTTGGACACAACTGAAGATCAGAAAGTTTGTACAAGAGCAAAACTATAAAAAAAGTAAACCCAAGAGTTCTTGGCGGTGGCTGGGGCCTTTAAATAGGGTGGAGGATGACCAAGGGTGCTAGGGTCATTCTCAAACCCTAGGACGTGCCCCTAATGGGTCCAACTTAATACATGGGCCAGCGGCACAAGTTGGGATGATGTAGCACTATGAAAATGTCGATTGGTGTTGACTCCAATAGTGTATGAAGGTGGGGGCTAAATCCGTTGAAAAGTAGATGTGAGGAGCTTTCTAGTAGTACTTAGACATTCAAAACGGAGTTCGTATGAAGTCGCGGTAGCCATTGCAAGTTGGTGCTGTTCAGCAGTCCAAATCCTTCCCGCGGGAATATTGCCATGTGAGTACCCATCAGAAGTTATGATGTCCACATCATTCTCCCACACTTAATTTGAAGTTGTCCCCGACTCAAGTTTAGATTGCAAAACCGTCACTCCACTATGCACTCTAGAAATCATAAATGGTGGAGGCCAAAGGGGTATGTATATGATCTTATCATCCTCCCCCACTTGATTTAGAGTCGTCCTCGACTCATGTTCAGATTGAAAACGGGCCACCCTACCATGCCCTTAGAAATCATGAAAGGTGAAGGCCACGGGTGTATTTCAAAATAGTCAACATATAAGATCTCATGATTCTCTCCTTTTTTATGGAAAGACGTCCACGGCTTATCTTATAGTTGCTTTTTGTCATATTGAGACAAGTGGTGCTGTACACGTAGCGAGGCCGCAACAAAAAGTTGTCCTGGTTCATGAGCTGCTCCTGGTTATAGAACACAAAACTAGAGAAACTTTGCAATGCATTATTAGTGTTAGTGCACGCCATTGTTTGATTTTGATTGTGAATTTCAAAACTGTGTTTCAAATTAGAGCTTATGAATACTTTGGACACTAAAAAATCTCCAGTATCATTATATTTGCCAATTGCATGCAAAAAACAGTAGCCAAAATATTACAAACAGTAATTCTGAAATAATTCAAGTTATAAGGAACATCAAATTCAATATAACCTAAAGTACTTCAAGAAGATTTGAGCTCCAACTGTTTCTTGGTAATATCAGTGCAGTGAAAAGACCTATTCACAACATGTGTGTACTCAAGAACAATATTTTCAACTCCATGCACTAGTTGTGTTTTCGGGGTTAAAGAAACTTGTGCACATAACTTATTATAATCATAAGCAAAATGTGTAGTTCGTGACAAAGCATAGGTCACTAGAGGCTCTATTGTGGATTGCAAAAGACTAGTGTGAGCAATGGGCAATTGCAATTCAGGAAGCTCTATTGAGGACGGCAAAACACTAGTACGAGCAGTGGGCAATTGCAAATCAGCACGAGTAGCATGTATGCAAAGATGGGGTGAGGGACTCACAATGTGTATCAAGTTTCTTCCTCCCTGTTGTTGTACTCGACGGCACACAAGCGTCATTATCCATATTTTTTATTTGATCAAGGAACTCAACACTCCCTTCAGACTTTTTCTCACTCTCCTGCAAGATGTTAGGCATAGGACAAGAAATAAAAGAGTGCTCTGTTTCTAATTGTGCTGCTGTAGTAAGAGATATACTTTCACACAAATGTTCTTTGTCATATTGTCCTTGTGGCAAAGGCAAAATCAGAAATAGATTCCACAATTTTGTTATGTTGGTTAACATGTGCATTCATAGAGAGTGGGAAGCAATGGGCCAATTTGTTCTTGATTGTATCTCTAGATGATAAAATTTGATTTTGAGTATTACAAGCAAGAAAAAACAAGTGAGAGAATGAGTAGTAAGTTTTTAGATTAGCAAAATTTGAATTTCAGAATTGAGACCTTTCATAAATCTACTCATTGTATCTTCCCGGCAATCATTTAAGCCACCAAACATGACAAAAACTTTACAGTCATAAAATTATTCTTTAATAGTCATACTATCTTGTTTCAAGTTGTCTAATTTGGCAAGCAAATGATGAGCATAATATACAGGAATAAAAATATTTCTAAATGACGTTTAAAGTATTCCCAAGATTCTGGAACTTTATTGTGCCTACAAATATACTTCCATTCAAACAAAGCACGTCCAGTCAAAGCACTAGAGATAATATAAATCATTTGTTTCTCAGACAAAGTCATGTTCATTGAATTCTTTATCTACATTTAGTTCCCAATCACTGTATGTCTGAGGATCAAATTTTTCAACAAAAGAAGATATTGGTGAACTGACTACTTGCAAAATATCATCATTTATCTCATGTTGAAGCATCTGCACATCCTAGTAGGGGTGTAAGCCACCAGCTCTCTTTTTCTTGATTGTGCCTATCATGGTTAGCAAATAGCAAAATAAATTGACAATGAGCTAAGTTGTATCTAACTTGGTTTCTCTCAAGCCTGCTCAACAAAGTTTTTACGTGTTCTTACCAAACCAGCAGGGGTAACTTGCAGCCAACAGTGACAACCAACAGAGAGCGAAGCGATTGCCAGAGACACAAACTCTGTTTGCTATAAATATCTGTAGAGTTAGGACAGTTTCACTTTGTCGCAAGAGTTAGCACAACTAATTCAGCAAATGCAACATTGAATAGTTGCTCAAGATACCAGTACGAGTTGCTGCTACAAGGAAGAAACATAGCAAATGGTGCACTAAGAAAAATGTGACTTGATGCAAGCAACAAAAAGATTCTCACATCAAGTACTAGGAGAGATGCCCATTGACTAAATAAGGCAGGGTATTACACAGCAACAAGTTCCTGTCATAAGTAATATGCAACAACTAGGCTCAAATGATGAATGAATTTTTTTCAGATAACTGATGTCATAGTGCGACGCACTTGGCTTGACTTTTATGATAAGGTTGGATCTGTTGGAAAGATAACTATAGATCTTTTCAGATTGTGTTGAAACGTTCCAAACGAACAACGGATCATGGAGATATGGCCTTTTTCTTCCGCAATAAAAATCTGGAACCCAAATCTGTTATTTCCAACAAATTCGGATCTGGATTGATTTCTTCGATTGCATCTAGATTCTAGAGGATTGCTTCCTAATTTTCCATGATTTCTTTGATTGCATCACGGTTTCTGTATTTGTTTTCAATCCTTTCTTTCTCTCTATTTTTACAGATTGCTTTCAGATTTTTGCCAAAAGAAAAGATTGTGTTTCGAATATGAAAATATGAAAGGTATGATTATGAAAAGTAAAATATGATTGAAAACAGCAACTCAAACTGATGAAATGGAGCACAAACTCAACAAAGAAAAATACTAACAAGAAGATGCAAAGGCCAAAAGGGCTAGGACAGCACGAATGATCAAGTTTTTTTTATTGGCTTGTATGTGGAGAGTAGGAATATGAATGAATCTACAAATGAGAGGGGATAAATCTCACCGAGTAACCTAGAAACTGATACCCTTTGATATGATTTGAGTGCCTGATCTTTCGGTGAGGTGATAACTATCGATCTAGTGGAGTCGACCCTTACGATTTGACTATAAACAAACAGGTTGTGCGTGTCTTAGCAATCGCAGAACCAACTCCGAATGTTTATTTACCTCGCTAAAACTGCAAGATTAACCTGATCACAAAGATCAATTCCTACTATCAATCAAAGAACAAGTAAGAACAAGATAGGACAAACTGAAATCACTTAAATGTGAGGTTCTCAAAAGCTATCTAATAGGTAGTCGTTGGACACAACTAAAGATCAAAGAGTTTGCACAAGAGTAAAACTATAATAAAAAAACTCAAGAGTTCTTGGCGGCGGTGGAGGATGACCAGGGGGTGCTGGGGTTGTCCTTAATCCTTAAGACGTGTCTCTAATAGGCTTAACTTAATACAAGGGCCAACGGCCTAAATTGTTGTGACGTAGCACCTTTAGTATGAAAATGTTGAATGGTGCTGACTGCGAAGGCGTATGAAGGTGGGGCTGAATCCGTTGGAAAGTAGATGAGAGGAGCTTTCAAGCAAATACTTGGACGTTCAAAACGGAGTTCATATGAAGTTGTGCCAACCATTGCAAGTTGGTACTGTTCAACAGTCCAAATTCTTTCCCACTTAATTTGATGTTGTCCTCAACTTAAATTCAGATTGCAAAACATTCATTCCACCGTACACTCTAGAAATCAAAATCATGAATGGTGGAGGCAAGGGGTATGTATGTCAGTGATGAAGTAACCAACACCCAGTCTTCACCGAACAACGCGTTGGCTTCGCCCTCGTCGTCAACTCCTTTCTCGGCTTCTGTGACACTGTCGACTGGAAGGTACGTCGGATCCACTCGGCCATCGATCCTTCCTCGGCTGCATCCATTTATTTATTTCTACTATTATATGTGTGCCACCCGTTTCACTTTTTTTGAGGGGGGGGGCACCCAATTTCATATGCGTGGCAACTGGTGCACTGATGCGGATCTAATTTTCCCCTGATGGTGTGTAGATAGATAGAGTAGAAACACAGGTCAAAACTGATTTTTTCTGAGCAGACAATATGTCAATCAATAACAAAATGTTCCTCAGTATCGGAACCTACAAACCTTTCCATGATTACTTGTTGATTCTGCTTATTCCATTTTAGAGGGAAAAGAGCATGGTGTTCTTGTGTGGTTCATGCCTTGGTTGATCAGAATGCTAACATTTCAAGCCAACAAGATATATGTCGGGGGAAGGAAATAAGTGTTAGTAATTTTTTACTGTCGGTATATGTATTAACTATCGGCAAATACACACGTGTGCCCTACGAATAAAGTATTGGCATAGGTATTAACTGTCGAGAGAGGTTTCTCCGACGGTTCTAACGTGATTGTTTTTAAAGTATGGGTATCACCTTTCCTGATAGTTACTCAGCTGGTAAATGTGACATTTGACAATTGTAGAAAGTTTTGGGAAAAGGTTGAAATGGTATAATGTCATCTTTAACTTGTGAGTTTAATTTGTTATCATTATCATTTCTTTCCATTTTACATTCCTATTGCCGTCTCCCATTTCATTCTGTTTTTCATTTCTTTCCATTTCTCCTTTCCATTTTACAATACTTATCTTGGTAATCACAGCTCTCCCATTCTGTTTTTTCTTTCATCTGGTTAATTATGGGTGATTGATCTTTGCTTGTGATGTAATCCCTCTGGTTTTAAAATATTGACATTGTTGACTTCTATCATCAACTTTGATCATTGGTCTTGTTCAAAAACTTTGTTCAAATGTCTAAAATTATTAGTCATGTTTCAAATACCACTAATAATAAAGCAAATTATAATAAAATATATTTTATTTACCATACTTTTTTAAATAAGAGAAATGGTCAAAGTTGATGTTAGAAGTCAACGGTAGCAATATTTTAAAACCGGAGAGAGTTGCCGAGTAGGTGAGTACTCTTGTGACGCTGTATGTTGCTAGTAGTAAGGTGGAAAAGAGCAGAGAGTCGAACACTTATAGACCGCGTTGATGTTAGAAGAACCGCTGTTCGCTTACAAAGAAAGGTATAACCTTTCGCTCCCGGGGCCAAAGCTGCTTCGCACCACTGATAGACTACTTAATTAATATTCCATTTCAAAGGCGCTTCTTTGTTTCGCAAGCCTTTGTCATTGTCAGTCAACTAAGGTTGGCCCTCGGCCCCCTGCAAATCCGTAAATCAGAGAGCATGCCGAAAAAAAAAGGATGGTCCCCTATGCATTGAATTCTGTGCGTTCCGGAATGCACAGAATTCAAGTACCTGAACCTCTCCTTGTGATCGGGATGAGGTAGATGCCTCCCAGCCGGGGGGCGGATCGAAACGAAGTTTCCGTAGGTAGCCACCAACCTACAGTTCTCCTTAAACTTCTGTGCTTGGTGGAAAAGAAGCGAACAAAGGTACGCTCGCTAGCTGTCTTGTTCTCTGCCGCGGACTGGGATCGCTCGCCAGCTAGGCCCTCTAGAAAAAAGTTGGAGCAACATTGTATGAGAACATATTACCCATCTTCGGGGACAAGGGGCGGAACGACCTCTCGATCTACTTACTGCAGCCCAGGACGGGCGTCATCGTCTAGGCGTGACTTCTTGTTTTGATCTCCCCTACGCCTAGGACGTTGTCTGGGCCAAGAGCCATAGTTAGTTGCTGTTTCCATTTGGTTCTTCTTTCTCGTTGTTGATACCGGCAAGACCCAGCCAGATGATGATGTCTGCTGGTTGGTAGTGAGAGGACTCTTAGTACCCGCAAAAAAAAGGGCGCTGGTGAAAATCATTTGATTTAGTTTCTTGCTCTCCCTTAGCAGCGGGAAAGGAGTCTATCTATCTGCCTAGCTTTGGTAGATTTCCCCCAACGCAATTCAAAATCGGAAATTCCACGAATCCCTGAGGTGGATAAGACTGACGACTCAGCAGCAGTTCGGAATTGAGTTTCTGGTCCGGTAGATCTGATCTATAGTTAGGGGGCAATACATACCAAAAGGTTCGAAGAAGGAAGGCGCAGTATATAACCAACCCGCCCATAGCCGGTCTAACTGCTGAGATAAAAGTTCTTGTCTTTCCCTAAGAGTCCTCGAGTACACACAGCTATTGCTGATCCTTTGCGAGATCTGGATGAGACCCTTCAGAATTTCTAATCAATCCATGTTAGGTCAACATCGAGACAGAGCATCTCAGTTGGCTCTGTTAAGGAAGTGAAACAGGCATTCCTAGGTTGAGGTTACCATAGGATTGACCCTCAGTCAGGCCTCCGATTTCAAGGAGTTGATTCAGCAAGTTCCCCGTGCTACCCTGTGGGAAGTCTAATCGGATCAATCGGTGGTTCCGTAATGAGTAGTCGAATACACATTGAGGGGGCCTTGCCTCCTCTTCCCGCCCACACCTTCATTCTTTTCCTTCTCTGATCTTAGAAAGCATACTAAACTTCACTCCAATCTTTCTCCATTAGCAACAAGAGCAGCTCTATCTATCGGCCCTTGATGAGTAAGCTTAGCTATACCGCTTAGGTTGCAAAGCTGCAAGCTCTCTTCTAATGCGTTATTAGGCTGCTTGGAGCCTTCTCGCTTAGTAAGCCGCCTTCAGCCCTTCCTCCTTCTTACTCTGGTATTCGCTCGCGGGTTTGTTTCCAGGTTCTTGGTTGGCTCTCTCTATTGTTGTTTGTAGATCGTGTGTCCTGCGCATTGATCTGGCAGCGAGACCCGCCCTGGTTGTAAAGCGAGCCGTCCTTCCTTTCATTCGTTGCTTTGTCTTCGGTTTGTTTTTCAACTCGACCTTCTCTCGGGACTGCGGTGACGAACCTTACTTCTCCTCGGTCAAGTGGTTGACCCGTCTGTCCAATAAGTTGATTAAGTGAATCGGAATCCTATAGTTTGGACCAGCCTGGGAAGAGTAGTCAGAGGCAATTCGCTAATATGGAGCTGTTTATATCGGCTTTCTTTCCTAACTAACAGGAAAAGAGAGACATGCGAGTTCGACTCTCGTTCTATCCATGTTCAGCAGTCCTGGCACTGTAGGGTCTTTTTTAGTGGTGATGGGCAATGCGGCTGGTCGCGCACTTGAATGTCTATGGCGACCGACTTATCCTGGCATGTGGCTTGATGCGACATGAAGCTTGAATAGTTTCATACTCCCTCTATCTAAAAAAACAAGTTATTTTAGAGGGTGGTCATAGAGATTAAGAAGAGATGTAAAAGTAAAGAGCGCACGTAAAACATGGAGAGATAGTGGAGGAGACAGACAGAGAAGTATTGGGTGGTAAGAATGATATATTTTGTGGGGTAAATTTTTAATGTTAGAGTGATTTAGTTTTCTTTGGATTGAGAGAATAGCACATTAAAGGGGTGCATGTACACTTGGCATTTTGTAGTTCTGTGCAAGTGCTACCGAGTTAATCGTCCATTCGTGAACTGCAGTCATGTATTACCTCCGTTTCAAAATATAAGTATTTTTAGATTTGAATAAAGTTAAATCTTTTAACTTTAACTAATAATATCTAAAAAATTACATAATTTCTAATATAAAAATATACTTTTTATGAAAGCTTATTTTATGATGAATCCAAAAAATATAATTTTTATATGATAAAATATTAGTCAAAGTGATAAAAATTTAACTTTAACTAAATTTAGAAATGCTTATATATTTTGGAACGGAGAGAGTAGATGCTTCCAATCCGGAGTCCGGACGTTGAAGAAGAAGGAAGTTGTCATAGAAGGTTGAAGAATGGACCCATTGTTTTTCATTATTTGTGCAGGCCACACCACTTACTTAATTGCGGGCCTAACATGTAAAAATAGCGACTTGGACCTAATTGAACGCGATACCGATGTTTAAACGGCTAATCTTTTGGAAAAAAAAATTTCCTGGGACCGTCCGCACCCAGCCACGATGCAGACCCAATGTGGATTGTTGCCGCGTGGAGGAGTTGTGAGATCGAACGGAGGATGGAGCAGCCCACGTTCCGCACTGTGGCTGGCTCGGCTCGCTCCATCAACGATTCATTCGTCCAACGGCTTCTTCGCTCGGCTCCACTTCGAAACAGAGAAAGTGCGATCCAGAAAAGACGGTGACAGCCAACGGGGCCGATTCGGCGGCGAGGTTGAAGAGTCCGGTGTCGCCGATTTGGAGCAGCGAGCGGCGGCGAGGTTGAAGAGTCCGGTGTCGCCGATTTGGAGCAGCGAGCGGCGGCGAGGTTGAAGAGTCCGGTGTCGCCGATTTGGAGCAGCGAGCGGCGGCGAGGTTGAAGAGTCCGGTGTCGCCGATTTAGAGCAGCGAGCGGTGGCGAGGTTGAAGAGTCCGGTGTCGCCGATTTGGAGCAGCGAGCGGCGGCGAGGTGGAGCACCGCGGTGGCGTGAGGCACAAATCCATGGTGACGGTTGAGGAAGGGAAACGAGGATTTGTGATTGAGCGTCTATGGACGAAGTGGGCTTCAATGGAGTCGTCACAAGAACAAGCTGTTCGAGCGCGCGTGGCTTCGACTGAAGCCGAATCTTTGTGCAGCCGTTCGATGGACAGAGTGTCCACGCGACACAAATCCATGGCAGGTTCACAACACGACGCTGCTGCGGACGGTGCTCAGAGAATTTTTTTCTTTTCTTTTCACGTGGTAACGACCCTTGAACCACGACCCTTGAACGACTAAGCCAAAAATATTTACGGATCCTCCGCTTGCTCATGCTGCTCGTGTTCCTAAATGCCAATATGTTACATATCTAAACGCCATGCCGTTTTCTGGAAACTGATTGCCTGGTTACTTTGCACCGTCCATTCCACAATCAACAGCTGAGCTAGGTTCACCGAAAGCTTCGTCGCCCGTCGAGGGGTTGCATCCAGCGTCCGCGCGCTGCCCCATCCCCCACCGCCCCTGCCGACTCACCCCCGCCACTTTCCACGCCGTCCTGACCGCCGTTCACCCCCGCTCAGCTCCTCCCGCGCCCCCGCCGCAGCTCCAGCGGCCCCGCCTCCACTACGCCCCGCTGCAGCGACCTCTCTCTCTTTCTCTCTCTCTCTCTCTCACTCTCTGCGGCGGCCGTGCCCCATCGCGGCCGGTCCCCGCCTCCACTGTGCCCTGCCCCAGTGACCTCTTCCTCTCTCTGCGGCGGCCGCGCCCCATCCCGTCCGGCCGGACCGGCGTCCACTGCGCCCCGCCTCGAGGCCGCCTCAGCCATCGCTGCCCCGTGGCTCACGCGGTGGCCGCTTCTGCCGCCTGTTTTCTCTGCCGGCTCAAGCTCATCTTGTAGCGCCTGCTCGCGTCATGATACGGGATCCCCTGCTGAAAACCAACAAATCATCATTTGCCTAATGCTTGATCATCTTTTGTTACAAATCATATCTACTTTTTGGTTGTTATAACTCGTTGGAGCAATTTGTAGTACAAATCCATCTCTGTTGACTGTTGTTTTGATCAATTTGAGTAATAAGAGCTGCTTTGACTGTCGATTGGGCAAGGGCACGATATTTTGTCAATCGTCTTATTGTTTGCTTGACATATGAAGCAGGCATAGGTATCTCCTTAATGCTAATGAAATGAGCCATTGAATCTGTTATCAGCTATCAATTCTGACATTTGCACAAGAAGAAGGGGAGGCCAAGGAAGTACGGCCGGGATGGGAGCATCAGCCTGGGGTTCAAGCCGGCGGCCTCCACGGAGGCCAGCTGTGGAGCTCCAACTCCAACTCTAACGGGCTGCGCAGAGGGCAGCCACCTAGATCCGAGAAAAAGCAACAGCTCGATAGTCTGGGTAAAATACCACTACACCGGCTCTCGTTCGAATTTATTCCCAGAGTGATCCAGTTCTGTAGATTGCTCAACTTGCTTAGTTTTCATGTTTACTGTTGTTCAATCGCAGAATACGCGTATGAAAATACTTTGATACTTCATAATTCTATAGTACTGGTCCATCAAACTGTTGGACATCAAACAAACACGATCATTGCATCGCATTGTCCCAACTCTCAAAATCTTTTATGTTTTTCTTTGGTTTTTACTCTGTTTCCGTGGAGGGATTTTTTTTTTTTTTACACATTCATCAAGGGCTTTGAAAGAATAGAAAATTGAGTCAGGCAACTTTGAGGAAGACACCAAGTGAAACCTTGAACTGTCGATAAGATAGTATCACTCATCATTGTTTTATGTAATGGGACTGTTATTTATATTCAGGTCCATAGCTTTACAGGATGAAGCACTGACGTCCCACAAACTGGGCAAAGGTCCACCCCGTCCTGGCCCTCATCCGCCTCGGCCGCCCATACCTTGTCACGGCCCTGCCCCCGCCTTCGCCTTGTATGATCGTCTCACCTCGGCTGCCACTGGCAGGGTAAGCTGCCCCACTCACATCTACATGATTTGGAATTAGCTGCTTGCGAAAACGAACCCTTAAGCAATAATATTAATTCTCCTTGTGCTAACAGCTACAGGACTCTAATTTGTTGGTTCTTGGTTTCACACTTTGGTTAATATGCAGTTGCTTAATAGTAGGAGATTGAATAAGCTGTAGACTGTTAATTGAAGACAACCTTCCTTTTGTATATATTTGATAGCCGACATTTGGTCATTTGATTTTGATTAAAGCATTGCAATTGAAATTATATTATTTGAACCATATTTGTTCAGAATTTTAAATTGAACATTAAGTATGAAACATGTATACATTGCTGTTAACACCATTGTGTATGTAATTCAGGTATCTTTGGTTCTTCATATCATTGTATACATTGTATCTCTCTCTCTCTCTCTCCCCCTTCCCTCTTATTACTGTCGCAAGACTCCCAAGTGTTGTTGCATACTTGAGCTTTCATTGCCACTTCTGATCATGCCTCTGGACAAGTTTGCATGGATATACCTTGGAATAAATGATAATGCCACTTTGTAGCTATCTCCTTTGTCGCTCTTCTTGGCTTTTCAATATACAGCGGAAGGTAAATCAAAATAAATGTCTTTTGCTATTGTACCAATTCTTAACCTTCCTTCCCATACAATTTTCTTAAAATTAAGAAACTTAAGCTTGCATTGCCAGAATTCTTTCTTGAGGCTTTTTGTTTCTTTGTAACCTGAAATAAGAAAATGAATCATCTTAGGAAACTTTTAATGGTACCTGTAGGTAACTAGGAAGAAATTGCAAATCCTATTGCATAGTTCATTTTGAGAATACATGTCAAAATTGGAACTGCTGATGTTTTCCTGTGGGTATCACCGTATCTGCATCGGCAACCAATTAATAAAAATTTTTCTTTGCAGGAGTTGGAGATTTCCGCAAAATGGTTTTAGAGGCATAGACCTGCTACCTGCTGGTTTTAGATGCTAATGTAGATACTATGAAAACAACTGATAATCTGACACACTCTTATGTGCGCTTCTGCTGATATTAAATTCTACCACTGCTAATGAGTTATAAACTGCATTCATGGGCTAGGTTGTCACTTTTACCTACTTACCAGTTGCTTCCATCCACTCATGATTGTTATGATTCCTTAATGCAATTCTTATGCACAAGGGGCTTCGTCATATCTAGAGTCTTAGAATCATCTTTACAAACGCTGTGAGCCTATGGTTAGCTTCATGCAATCCAATTACACCGGTCAGATTTATGTGTGGTACAGTCAAATGTTGGTAGGATAGTTACATTATATTTCGATAATAGACACAAATGATAATGATGGAACTGAGGAATCATGATAAGTACCTTCAGGTTTTTTTTTTTACACCACAGCCATACCTGCAATTTTATGTGAATGTATATGTCCATTGGAAGGGGGAGGCACCCTCACCTGACTCCAAAAGTGACAGTTCACTGATCTCTGCAGTATGGAGAAGTAGCAGCTTCGATGATGAAATCACAATGGAAGTTGTCCTGGGCATGTCTAGCAGCACTGGTGATAGCCTACTAGCAGAACTCCACCTTCCACAGTGCAAGAAGGTTATGACAGACGCAATGTTGAGCCATGGAAAAGCATGTGCTGCTATTATAGTTTCTGTGATAGATGTAAGGTTCGCAATGTGTCTGAAATGAATTATATATTTATCCTTGAAATCTCACTTGGTTGTTACCGCAGTATTTTTATTTTCAGAATTTAGTGGTCTTAGTAGCTCAAAATTTTTTTGTCAGAGGTGCTTTAACTTTTGTATGGAAGCAACTCAACCCATATTTTTTTTTTGGTCTTCAGACATTCAGGGTGACATTATGTCCAATTGAAGTGCATTGTGGTGCCAAAATACTTACAAATTTTATAGGATATTCAACAGGCTGTTTCCAGATTATAATCTAAGTTATATTCAAAAGTTGTTGCTCTGACAGAGGGCTTCAAATCTGAATATACTAAGTGTATATAAGTACAAAAGCTTAGTGTTTCTTAATGCGTGCCCTGGTTTATTGACTTTGTACATCTATAAATAATAATTTAGTAGGAAAGTATTTTTTATATTGTACATGTAAGCTGAGATTCTATTAAATACAGATTTTTTTTTTACTGTCTCCATTTGTCAGAGTAAAGTCAAAATATGTTTGTTACAGTACTTTGTGAGAACAAAAGGTATATGGATCCAAGTCTCATGTAATTGCTGCAAAATATTATGCCAAATAACATCAAGGAGAAAAACTGCAATAAGCGCATGACACTAAGCAGCTATGTAAGTTTAAGAATTATAAGAGGTTTAATCCAACAATAAGGGCTACCAGTCGCGGCAACGGCTGCACCATCTTTCTAGTTTATATTCTAAATCCGGTGATAAAGAGGGTGAAAACGTGTCTCGTTCATGCATGTCAGTTGTTTTGAACTAGCAATTAAATCTTGTCTCCATTTTTAGAAACGAAATCTATATATAATTATGGGCTTTCGTAAATAGAGATTGGAAGGCAAACTATAAAAATGGTTCATTCTTCACACTGAATCTGAATCATAGTAGACATTTTTTTACAAGAAATATACAAGTCTTGCTCTTATCACTGCATTAGAGCGAAAATGCAACAACAGATGCTTGTGTCCATCCAGCTTGGCTCCAGCAATTCGGCATTCCCCCCGCAGGCATCCAGCAGCAGCCAATGTGTAGGGGGGCTTATTACTTGGAACATGGAGCTACTACGTCTTCATGGCATTGCTCAAAGCAGGAAACACCGACTGCTCTACAGTGCATATGAAGATAATGAACGCTGTCACAACTGCTAACGTCATTAGAATGTTTTTCAACTTGTTGTGTCGCAGCCACACCAAGGATTTCCGCCATTGTTGTTGGTGGTCGCGGATGGAAGGGGCGCTGTAGAGCCGATTCAACTTTTGTTGCCTCATCCAGTTAGATGTCTCCTCGAACATCGGGCCAATGGGCACCCTCTTTAGTGAGTATCTGCTGGAATTTGTCGCACGGATTCGCGCGTCCACACGACGAATGAGGCAGACCGTTGCCAATTTTTTTTTTTTTTTTGGGGGCGGGGGAGTGCTGGATGGCAGAATTAATTCTATGCTTATCTGAGGAATTTTGCAGTTGCAAATGTTTGCACTTATTTCTAGGCACCAGCATGATTGTCTTTGTGCTAATTAAAAAAGAACACATACTACAAGACGACGTTGCCGGCGGAGCTTCCCTCTTGCATGCATGGAAGAAATACGAGTGGAGCTGAGGTATGTCTTCAGCCAGCAGTGCTGCCCGCATTTATCTCCACCATGGACGGCCACACCAACCGCTACTGCTCTTTTCTTTGTCTATCTTGAAATTCTGGACTACAATGAGAGAAGGAGAGATGAAGAGTACGAATCTAGAAGAATACGGGAAAAATATAGGAAGGTGAGACTGTCGTGCCTCATTTCTAGAATACTTTGTGCTTACTGTACTAATCTTTAGATCAATAGTTGGTACACACATACGAAGTGATAATATTGCATAAACAGGTTGCACCTTACTACAAAGTCTAGCGTTAACAAGTCTTAGATTACGAGTCGGTGAGTTGGCTCGTGCAACTCTTATTCAAACATGAAAACAGCATAGAACAAGCTTCACCACAGGCGAAGTTGAGCGTAGAGCGAGATATCTACTCGTCGTAGTCGGCGTAGTCTTCGTCATCTTCTTCCTCCTCTGGATGATTTCAGCAGGGGCGAGTACTTAAGGTACAACAAGCACTAACACTACGTCAAAGGATATACATGCATATTGGCTGAAACAAGGAATAACGTAGTGGCTAATAATTTCCTTAGACCAAAGTTTATGCAGAGGCTTCCTAAAGGAGAGGTTTTCAACCAGAAAGGAAAACATTTTGTTCTTATTTTAGTGGGGTGGACCTGCAGAAGGTTTACATTCATTCCGTCAGTTCCGTGCCGACCCTTGCACACAGTCAACACTTTTCGAATACACGGGCAACTATACCCACTCACACACCAAAGAATACAATAGAAACTAATCATTATGAACCTAGCCATTAATTTGTCAATACCGTGACAATGACCATTTCGAAAAGATTTTACTCTCCAGAGGTTGTACACTATACCCATAGGCTATGCACTCTTTCGCGAGCAAGGGTAGCATAACGCTTACCCCAAAATCAACCTAGATTCACACAGATTCCACCCAAGGCGTTATTCAGGGACCATCCGTCGGGGTTTTCCAAGTCCCGATGACTCGACAGTGTGCTTTCCTGAAGCCGGATCTGGGAAATACAACCACGTCTTTTCTCGGTCCCCTTCTACACCGAGTGATTACACCAACCAGAGGCTATATCCGTGGACATATGGTCCTATGATGGGGGTTATCTCTTTGTCGATGGTCGAGCAGCGAGTATCTCGCGCCTTCTCCTGACGCTTTGTGTCCTACTGACCTCCTAGTGGTTCGATGTGGGTCACCTAGATAGGAGGAGTAAGTCCCGCCCATAATCAAGTTTTGTGGTTGCATGTAGACACTGAGTGCTAATGAACCGGTTCTTATGTAACAGGGACGGCGTACTCGTCCACGGTGGGTGGACTAAACAGAAGCTTATACACCTAGCACAGCACCTTTGGTGAGACCCACCCCACAACCAGAAACCCATCTTCACCTACCACGCGTTGCAGCAATCCCACCCGGTTTTATTTTCACTCACACCACCAAACTTGTTTTAACCCATTTTGTAAATAAGCGGTGTATGGTATGGTGATGTGTGGCATCGCAGTTGAGGATGCGTGGCATTGCACTAATAACAAGGTAACTTTCCTTTTGTTAAAATATTTTAACTATGGAATTCCTATGTTTACAAGGGTGCGTCGCCAATTGGGTAACAAGGCAGTATTTGATTTTAACAACAGCAAGTAACTGACATTGATATAAATACCTATTAGCAATTTGGACATTAACTACGCAACGTTTTGATATAAAAATACATGCAAGCATGCAGCCCATATGGGTGCAATAGCAAATTGTGGGATTAATATGATCAAGGAGGGTTAGGGCTTGCCTTCAGACGTGTCCTCGGGCTCCTCCACATACTCCGGGTCCTCAGCTCCTCCCTCCTCGGGCTCCTCGTCCGCTACATGCAATAAGCGATAATAAGTCTACCGCGTGAGAAAACCAAAAGAACTCCAAATAAAATCAATTCAAAGGGGTAGCACTGAGGATGGGGGTGGGGTAGCACTGAGGATGGGGGTTTCAGGTGATGGAGCTCATGATGACGGTTACAACGGTGCAAAGATCACAGAGAACGGATGTGTGGTGGAGTCGTAACGATAAAAACAAGGTGTGGGGGACATCTTCAGAATTTTCTAAAAAGATGATCGAGTCTTTTCTGAATAAAGTATGCTGTGGAAGAGTTTTTGAGAATGTGACCTCATTTTAGGGTGTTTCTGTAAATAAGTGAATTTTATAGAATTTTTGAAAATTTATTGGTGTAGGTAAGGGCTCGGAAAATGTTCCTGTGTACACTGATTATGTGGCCTTGGCTTTTCTTTTCCTCTGGCAGCGGTTGACAAGTGGGCCTGGCGGGAGTGGGGTGCACGGTGTTGGTATTTGTGTGCCGTGGTTCGGGTTCACAGGCGTTTAAGCCTGCGGTCCACGTGGAACGGTTCCACGGCGGTCATTCATGAGTGTGGTCCAGTGGACCACGTTCATGGGTGTGAGTGACTGATGTGTGTGCGTGTCTGTGGCTGCCTGGTGAGCCGCGTGGCCCATGTATCAGAGGGCTGAGCCAGCGGCTCTTTCTTGTGCGCTGGCTGCGCAGCACCATGTGGTGTCGCACCGGAGTTCCGTCGGCGTTGTCCGGGAGCCATGGCTAGAGTGAGACGCGGGCTTAGGTTTGGCAGTGAGGCCGACAATGAGCTCACTGCTGCCGGCGGTGAGCCGGGTCGACAGCTGTGGCACACCGGAGGTGTGCAGGGCGGCAGCGCTGCATGAGGAGGTACGGGGCTCGACGAGGGGGCTCATCCTTGGGCGGGGAGTGGCGCACGGATGCGAGGAGCGCCAGATGCCCTCAGCTTGGCCCAAAACAGCGCCACGGAGGCCAGCGTCGAGAGCCATGTGGTGGTCAGTGGTGGCGCGCATCGCGTGGTCACGAGGGACGCGGAGCGGGGGCTGATAGGAGTGTGGGCAGCTTCGGTGGGGCTGCTACGTGTTGTGCCGCATTTGATAGGACCGATGGCCACTGAAAACTCGAAGATTCGACGGAGGTCGGCGGTGGCCGGTTATGGGGAAGAAGGGCGGGTGGAAATTCAAAAATTGCGAAAGTGCGAGCAGGAGAGAGAGAGAGACCTAGGTCGTGCCACGGCGCGAAGAGAGGGTGCGCACGCGCGGCAGCCACTCTCTTTTATAGCCACGGTGGCTGGCAGGGGTTCGGGCCGGCGTGGCTGCGGCGGCGTTAAGGCAAGATCCTGTATTGAAGGCGTATCTCATGGAAAATCAGCAGGTCGCATCGGGCGTGCTCCGTGGTAAGCGGCAGTGGTCGAGGTGCATCAGTGGCGGGGAAAAGAGGCGCAGAGGCAACAAGCCGCCAATCAACGGAGGCAACAAGCCGCCAATCAATACAACAAACAAATACCTTCAGATCTGTCCATACTTCTTCCTTTATGGCAGGATCAACAAGCCGCCAATCAACAGAGGCAATAGATATTTTTCTTTATGGCAGGATCAACAAGCCGCCAATCAATACAACAAACAAATACCTTCAGATCTGTCCATACTTCTTCGTTTATGGCAGGATCAACAAGCCGCCAATCAACAGAGGCAATAGATATTTTTCTTCTCGCATGGCATCCAACAGCACAAGAAAACCTTCTAGCATTCTCACCAATGGGCTGACCATAACTTTGATTTTAGGCATGCCAGGTGCCCTTGCAAAAACCTCATCCAATCTGCTGATGCCTCTTCCTTTCCTCTTCTTTTGTGTAATGCTTTGAAAATCTGCTAGAACAACTTAAGAAATTAGAAGGAACAATGGCAAAGTAGAGTGAAAATTAACGTTGTGAGATAATAACAGAACTTCATTATCACATAAGAAATCTCCAATTGATTCACATTCAATATCTTCATCGACTAAATCGTCTTCGCCCATCTCATCTTCATGTTGCTCATCCACATTCATTGCATGGTTCGTTTGTGGTCTTGGCCGTAAAGTATGAACTCGACTTGCTCTATCACTTGGGTTATGAGTTATCTAAAAGTATACAACTTGATTCATGTAAAAAGATTTTACTAAATGATTAAAAATAGTGTAGCAAAACAATATATAGAGGAGATGACCTTTGTTCTTTTCTTATGTTGTGGATGTGTAGGCATAGTAGGAAGGCCATACGATCGTAGCTTCTTTTTGTTCCTTGCAATGTTTGCAAGCCGTTGCTGCTTATACTCGTTCGTGGGGGGGGGGGGGGGG
>BCLH01000173.1:219197-232685 GCA_001602315.1 Zoysia pacifica | reverse complement strand
GAAAAATATTTCAAAAATCAGCAATATGAGGAAGGGAACAATAAATCAGCAATATGTGCAAGGGAACAATAAATCAATCAATAATACAATTATAGTAGCAACATCATCTAAATAACACTTACTTTCTAGACTTTTTCTTAGTCTTTTTGGGATCAACAATTGTACCATCAATATCAGTTCTAACAGAAGGAACCACACAATTTATAATATCCACTGTGACATTTGTGTCTGGATCATGCAATGACCATACTAATCCATTATCATTATCCATGACCTCATTTTCTATATTATCTAAGTCATACACATCTCTTGGTTTTGAATGAACAACAGCAACCCACTCACTATCCACAGCATCAGGAACATAGTATACTTGAATTGCTTAAGATGCTAAAATGAAAGGCTAATCTGATATCTTGTCTCTTGTATTGAATAAATGTTTAAAGTTAACAGATGTGATTCCAAACTTATCAGTTTTTGCCCATTTTCCTTGCACACGGTTATCAACCCAATCATACTTGAAAGGCACCACATTTCCTTTCTGGCAATAATTTAGTTCAAGAATTTCCTTTATAATGCCATAATAGGCATTTTTTCTTATTGTGCTGTCATCATTATTGCCCCTCTCAAAGGTTTTGCCACAGCTACTACACCAACACCACTATTGTGAATAGGTCTTCTCTCATCATAGGATTTAGTGTGAAAACAAAACCCATTAATTTTATAACTACTATACTTGCGTGCATTCATCATTGGCCCCTTAGCCAAATTTTTTATTTCATCTGGTGCTTCCTCACACATTTCTCTCACCTATGATTATGAAAGACTATTATTAAAGTAAATGAAAAAACGATCTTAAATATCAAGGACTAAATTTTAGTTTCACTTACATGCTACCTAAACAGCTCATGAAAAGATTCATGTTGCATGCGGTCGATGTCTCGTTTATTTCGAAGGCCAATAGAAGAAAGATATTAAGCATGCTTTCTGCAAAGGTTAAATTATTACATAAGAATGCAGAGGAATTTCATTATATGATCTAAGTTATTTAGATAACGTACTCAAGGTAAGGTACTATGTTGGTATTGTTGAACAAAACATATCTATGAGCTTAACACCCAGGTCTTATGGTCTAAACTAAATGCAGATTTTCCAACCAATCCTTGACCAATGCTGCGGAAAAAAGGAGTTGTGCAATAATCTTCTTCCGTTCTAACTTGACGGTTTAATTGTGCCTCACCATGAAGATAGCGAGAAAAAAGTTTGAGACACTCTGTGAAATTAGACGACTCCATAATTGATCCCTCGGGATGGCTTTTTGTACATACAGAACCCTTTAATCTCATGAGAAACCTAGACACATAAATAATTAGAAACATTAATTGATAATGTTATACAAGTGTAAGTCACTAAGATGCATGGCATGAGATAATTACCTCTCCATGGGCCACATGCTGCGATAATGGACTGGACCAGCGATTTTTGCTTGGGCAGGAAGATGTACCATCAAGTGCACCAAAATATCAAAAAAAGATGGAAGGAATATAGTCTCAAGGTTTCAGCTATTTCAGCCTCTAGACTTTCCATATCATTTATCTGAATGATAGGGGCAGAAGTTTTCTTGAAGAACTTACAAAAACAAATCACTCCAGCACTCACTATTTCTGGTAATATTTTTCTCACGGCAAGTGGTAGCAAGTGTTGTAGAATAATGTGGCTCTCATGACTCTTAAGCCCGAATATCTTCCTCTCATTGACATGAACATTATGTCGTATGTCAGATGCATAACCATCAAGAAACTTCACTCTTTTTAGTACTTGACAAATTAATTACATCTCATTAGGACTCATGGAGTATGGTGCAGGTGGTAAATAAAATTGGTCCTTTACTTCAATTGGATGCAGACCACTTCGAAGACCTAAAGCTTGAAGGTCTAAGCGTGAACAAATTATCCTTTGATTTCCCAAGAGTTCCAATGAATGTGTTCATTAAACTTTCACTAACATTTTTGCCTACGTGCAAGAAGTCAAAATTATGCCGCAACATCAAATGTTTCCAATATGGAAGTTTGAACCAAATAGACCTCCTTTTGAAAATGACTAATGGTTCACCATCCTTGCGTTTCTTTCTTAATGGGTTCTTTCCATATGTATCCTTGCCAAAACTAGTATTAAGATGTTTAGTGCATTCCAAAATTTCTTCTCCAAAAAGTGGTTTAGATGCTGACCTGAACTCAGTTTTACCACCAAATTTGTTAGCATCAAACTTAAATGGATTATTTTCATGCAAAAATCTCCGATGACCCATATAGCAAATCTTGCTACCATTACCAAGTCTAAGAGAATCAGTAAAGAAGTGGCAATCAGGACATGCTGCTTCACCAGATGTAACAGATCCAGAGACATATTCTAGACCAGGAAAATCGCTAATAGTCCATATTATTGCTGCCCGTAACATGAAGTACCCACACCTCGAAGCATCATAATTTCTAACACCATTTTCAAACATATCCAACAAGTCGCTAACTAGGGGCTGACAGTATACATCCATATCACTACCAGGACCACTTGCACCAGGAATAAGAAAAGACAAGATGAAATTTGATTGCTTCAAGCACATTGAAGGTGTGAAATTATAGAGAATGCAAAATCAGGCCAAATGCTAGAGCTGATATTCAAGGTTCTAAATGGATTAAAACCATCAATGGCAAAAGAAAGACAAATATTGCGGCTATCTACAGCAAAGTATGGATGTTTTTATGGAAATCCTCCCATAGTGGTGAATCTGCAGGATGCCTTAGGCGACCATCTTTTTTCCTACCTTCATCATGCCACTTTGTTAGGCTTGCTGTTTTAGAGGATAAAAATAATCTTTGGAGACACTTCTTAATCGAAAAGTAGCGGAGAACCTTTTTAGGAACACTATATACATGTTTTCCATCAAGTGACTTCATTACTGATTTCCATCATGAAATCTTGCACGTTGGATATGAATTCAAATCAATGTTCTCCTTCCAATAGAGAATGCAATCATTTTCACATGCATGAATACTAGTATACCCAATTCCTATGGACTTCACCAATTTCTTAGCTTCATGAAAAGATTTAGGTAGCGCTGAACCTTCCGGTAGTACATCATTGAGTAGATCTAGTAGTAGGTTAAAAATTTTTATCAAACTGTCCCCCAAGGAGTTTGATGTGTAGCAACCTAATAAGAAATCGAAGTTGTGTATATTTCTTGCAATTTGGGTACAATTCATTGCTATTTTTTGCGACCAGCCTTTGATTGGCAACTAATTCCTCACAAGGATCTGGAACAGAACTGTTGTCCTCAAAAGCTCTTCTATCATCTAAGCTAGGAGCTAGGTCCCTAAGCAAATCAGATATGTCATCATCTTCATTACACTCATCCATAATCTGAACACCATCCGCATCAAAGTTCCCATGATTCATAGAAGAGGTGGGTTCTCCATGTAAATTTCATATTCTATACCTTTTAGAAACCCATCACTGTTCACAGACTGCATTGGCCTATTTCCAAAAAGAGTCGAAACACTTTCTACATGGACATAATATCTTTCTACCAATCGCTGAATTAGAAAATGCAAAAGCTAAGAAACAGTTCACCCCTTGCAAATATGCCTTGTTGTGCCTACATGAAACTCTCGTGGTAAAAAAAACTCTGCCTATGTATAACACTTTCAGCATTTGTTAAGCTTTTGTTTTTACCTAGATCATCATCAATCTAAGATTTATCCATCAATCTTTACAAGAGAGGACAAGAGGCTGATCAAACATATGTATAATTAATTAGTACCGAGGGAACACTCAATGTGGGACAAGCAACAACAAAATGGTGTCACATCAGAGGTACATAGATAGAGCTATACCTGATGCCACAGTGCTTCTTGATGTCGAGGTACAGCGGAGCAGTTTCTTCTTCTTGGATGCCTCAAACACAGAGTTGCTGCATGATAGTAAGCTTCAGTCAAATTTGATGCCATTACACTTTCAAGCAAAGTTGATGCAGAGTTTCACACATAAAATTGATGCATACCTTGCTGAAGAAAAAAAAATATTAACTCAAGGGAAATATTAACTAATGAAAAAAATTTCTCATAAAACTTTTTGTCACTTACAACCACCTTGAAAGGGTACGAATAACTAAATTCAAGCGATAGATTTCTTCTCATGGTCAAGCGCTGCTATCACATTTGGGGAGCTAACATATACCTAGCCAAACAGTGAAACAATCCAATACAGACCTGGTGTCACCACTAACAAGCTTAATGGCATGTGACTAGTTATAACCAAGTAAAACAATTTACTTGCCCAAAGGAAGGTTTTGGGTTAGCTTCAATAGTTGTCAACAAGTATATAGCTAAAGTTAAATTAAGAAAAAAATATTCACCTGAGATGAAGAACCAGGTTCTGTGAAAGTTCTATGTGGCTCAGATTGTTGAGGTAAACTGTTCAGATGCAAGGGCACCGAGGACGCATGGTCACGGGATGCAGGGACGCAGGGGTGGCTAGGGCCCAGGGCACACAGGTCTAGGAGCGTGCGGGGCACGCCAGTCTAGAGGAGAATGAGGTTGGGCGAGTGTGCGAGGGGAAGTCTGCGCCGGGCAGCGAGCTCACGCAGCTCCAGCCGCCGAGGGAGCACGCTGCCGGGGCGGCACGGGGCTGGACGGGGACGTCGGTCGCAACACGGAGGGCTGGGGTGCATGGGGCCAGGGTGCGCCGATGTCGGCCACAACGGCGGATGGTGGGCGCAAGAGGGCGGTGTCGGCGGGAGGGCGGCGCGGGGCTGGGTACGGACCTCGGTCATGATGTGCAGGACTGGGGTGCACGGGGCCGGGGCGCACCAACGTTGGCCGCAACGCCAGAGGGTGGGCGCTGGAGGGCGGCACAGGGCCTAGGCGAACAGGGCCGGGGTGCGCTAGGGAGACGGTGGGAAAGGTTGGGCGGGGAAGGGGAAAGGTAGGGGAAAAAGAAAGGCGCCAGGCTGCTTGGGCGCGCGGGGGCCATGAAAGATTGGGTGGGCTTAGGGTTTCCTAGAGCATCGGATTGTCTTTCGCTAAAGATGAATAAATACGGATTGACCATCCAATGGCAATATTAAAGAATAATGCCAACGGACCGTCAGGTTCTAAAACGATAATTAAGGACTGACCGTCTGTTAAAAACTTTTACTGTCAGACCCTCCAACGGTAATTGTGTATTTTTAGCAACTGACTTCCGATGCATATTCTTGGTTGTGGTATAGTGAAAACCCTTCACACATCGATACCAAATTCGTCGCAATGGAAGTTCAACGATGAATTTATGGCAAAGTCAAAAACAGTGTCAATTTGTCTAGCCGTGACAAATTATCTTGTTTCATAATAGAATAATTTCATATGTGACTAAATATGTGGCATCACATAACTGTTTTCATTTTATAACACAAAAAAGTCAGTTGAAAGTGTGGCCGTGCTAGCAGTAACATGGTATAACTACCTAGCACAGGCTCACAGCCCACGCTAGCATTTGATAAGGTATGTCTATGGCCCTGTCTGTTTTCACTTTTCTGGAACTAGCTTATCTGAAGCACGCATTTTATTAAGCCGCTGTCTGAATAAGTAGGGTGTTTGGCAATCTTGATTATTTTTATTAGATTGTCTGTCTTGACTGATGAAATAACGTAAATACCCCTGCATATATGATAGCTCATCTTTACATATTAAAGGGCTAGCGTTCTCTCAAACCTCGTTGGGCCACGTCACCCTAAAAAAATATTAACCATTGAATTAAAATCTAACGGTGGATATTAGCAAAGAGAAAAAAATTCTTTCTCCGATCAACGTAGGAGCGTGTTTCTACTCGACGGGAGCAGGCATGAACGGCCGTGCCATCGCCCTAGCTTTTCCAGGTTTAACATAAATTTTGACTATGGTCATATTTAATTTTTTATAAATTTCATATATTATAATTTGCTTTATCATTAAAGTTATTTGAATCACAACATAAAATTTTTCATATTTGAATTAAATTTTTAGATAAGTTGAATAGTCAAAGATAATATTAAAATCAACAGTAAACAATAATTTAGGAATGGAAGGAGTATGTGGTAGTACACATAGACAATGACATAGATATAAGAAATTAATTATAACTATTTTGTTAAACTAAATTTACTTTTGCTATAGATTCAATAGAACTATTCCAAAAAATATAAGAGAAGTTTTTATAAATTTATTCTACTTCTGTCTTGCAAGTATATGCTACAATTAAAGACCTTTATATGTAATAAAAATGTATATTTAGATAACTCAAATTATTTTATCTCCTAAAAATGCTTTTTGATTACTATGAGAACTAAAATTCAATCTTTTTTCTGCTTACAGCTCTGGTCTAAAAAAAATAGTAGCTTTGAATGTAATGTTTTAATCAAATATTGCCAATATAAATTAGATATAATTTTAAATTTATTAAGTTACAAAATTAGAAATAATTTGTTTTAAAAATATTTTTTAAAAGTGTACCGATGCTACTTTTTATTAAATATTTTATAGATAACAAGAGTCACACTTATACTTTAAAGACCATGTCGACAACTTACCACTCACAAGAATATTTCTTTCTCTCTCTCTCGCTCACCGAAGAAAGCACTAACACCCATTTCCCTTCTCTCTTCGAAGAACCAAAGCTCCGCAGCTATCAACCTCACCTGATTCCGCCACCCCAAATCTCACGGATTCTGAAGCCTTGCCGCCCAATTCCACAGGCAAGTGAGCACAGGACAGCCTGGCCCTGGGTGGTGGCCACGGACCAGGGGCAGAAGCCGGCGTTGGAGGCGTCAGGGCCGGGAGGCAGCCAGGCCGGCGATGGTGACGGCGCAGAAGTTCTGGAGTGTGGGGCAGCGATGGGGGATGGCAGCAAGCCGGGAGATGGATGAGGAAGGAGTCACGGGGAGAGGGCACGGAAGGAAAAAAGGGTTCGCTCTTCTCCTCCGCCGGATCGAGCCCGCTTACCTAACAAGCAACATTCACGTGTATTCCCGATTCTCCACCACGCCGTTTCTCCAGTAAGTCAAATTTTAAGTGGGACATTTGAGTGGTATTTTTGCTTTTTTTTATCAATAATCGGCTTATAATTGGATCCAAACAGGGCCAATGTGGCATGAAAAATACCCACCATTCAGTTGTCCACGTGTCTTCTTTTTAAGTCTTCTTTTTATGCCTCCAGCCACGTGCCTTCTTTTTATTCATCCATGTTGCCATCGATGGACCAGTTAAATAGTCGTTACACTACCAGAATCTAATACTTCTCCTATTTCCAGTGGGATTCTCCATGTACCAACCCAAAGAACGCAGTGCAAATTTTGTGTGAACAGTAAAACACACGAAAACATAAACATACACACGGAGGATTACGTGAGTTCCGTGTGATTTGCATCACTGCTCGGGAGTCCCTGCACACCTCTGTCAGTTAACTGTGCCGTTACTTTCTTGGATGAAAAGCGCTGCTGCCCTTCAACTAAGGTTCACAAAACAATGAAAATCGGTCCGACTTTTCACGGTTTTCGGTGAAACAATGATCGGTTTTGGTTTTAAAAATTCAAAAAAATTGAAAATTTGAAAAATTTTGGAATTTCAAAAACTGGTCGATAAACCGGTGAAACCGGTTGGTTTCAAACTTTGAAACCTGAGAACCGACAAAGCCGAAGAAACCGGTGAAACCGCTCGATAAACCAGAAAAACTAGGGTTTACGTAGCATTTTGTTTAAATTTTAATTTTTTGATTTGGAACAGTTTTCGACTGGTTTCTATGGTTTTTGCAGTCTTCGTTAAACTGGTCCCGATCGGTTTTAACAGTTCAAATGATATCAAAAACCCTGCTTCCAACGCACACCATCACTGCTGCTGCTGCCTGCTGGACACGAAGCTGCTGCTCCCTGCTGTGTGCTCCAATCTAAGGTACAGGCACCCACATAATCGAGGATGCAGGTTCCTAATCTGTTCCCCCACCTTGGATTTCTCTGCATCTGTTCCCCCCCCCCCCCTTGGATTTCTCTGCAACTAAGCAGACTCCCCTGCCGCAGATCCATCTAGGGCTGGTCCTCCACTCGAGGCTGCTACTCCACACGGATCCCTAATATACGCTTTATTCTTCTTGTTTGTGCTATGGTGAGGTTAGTATTGGCTGCGGTGGATTTAATCCACCTTCCTTTCTTATTTCGTACATTTTTTTTCCTAGGTCTGATGGCTTTAGATTTACGATTTGGTGAGTTTACGGTTCACCAATCTGATTTAGTGGCAAAATTACAGAGTTCTGAATAATTGTCTAGGGGATTAAGTTGTTCACATGTTAATTTAATAGGAATTTTGGTCTGGTGGGGGTTTAGTCATGCAATTCAATTGTTTCCTTACAGAATGGTTAGCAGTCAAGCTAGTATGTGCTCTTAGTAATTTACATTTTATCAGAATGAGTCATGTCTTGAGGGCAGACCTAAATGATCACTAAAATATTAAGATTCTTGGTTGGAGTTTCATCCATTATAACCAACTAAATGCTTAGATTTCTATGGTGACATTGTATTATTTCTTTAATGTAGATTTTTTTAATTTAATTACTTTTTCAAGTCAATTCGCCGATTTCTATTGATAATTTCTTAGGACGTCAGAGGATCGTAGTTGGATGTACGCAAGACGTAGGAAGCGGGGTGAGTTTAGTGACGTACGAGTGGATGCAAAAAACCTCTGATTTTGTTGAGCGGGCATTTAGTAGGGACACAACGGATGATGGTGTATTATGCCCTTGCAACTATTGTGGAAATACATGACCCCAAATGAGGAGTACAATGATTGCACATCTCCTAAGCATGGTTTTAGACCAGATTATACAATATGGACATACCATGGAGAATCTGAACAACCTACAGATAAAGTGTTGAGGCAACGGACTGAAGAGAGAAGTTTACATGAACCTGATCGGATAGAGGACATGGTAGATGATGTGCGGGATGCTTATGACTCGGTTGAGGTTGAGGATCCAGAGCCAACAACATAAGCATTTTCTTTCATATGTTATCTGCATCGAATCAAACACTCCATGAACACATACGTCTCTCAACCTGATGCCATCACACGTATATCTCTGAGAATCAGTGAAACAATATGACGTCCAGAATTTGTCACGGTGTTGTGCCACCATCTTGAGCTGTTGAGCCTTGTATCTTGTTAGGCCCATTAGGATTTCATCCAAGGGGTCTTGCATGTCCCTTTATCCATTATAATCTGTCTCCACTGCACCATTGGAACTTGGGTTTTCTTAAATGATTCTATTTTCATACAGTTTCACCGTCATACAGTTTGTGAGACCCTAATTTGTGAGTTAAATTCAGATTTTACATTTGTGTTGCGTTTTTTTTGGTTCTTGCTTGTGTTCTTTGATTCGCAGGTAAGGATGAGCCTTCTTAGAGAGGTCAATCGGGCAGTACACTGTTGATAACCATAGGAGAAGAGGTGCTACGATTGTTGGGTTTGAATTGTATTGATTTGAGGTCGAATCGATTGTGTGTGGCATCTCCACCAAATTAAGAGTTATCAGGATATGACAGAAGATCGGGAACCACGTACACATCGAGTGGTAATTAGAGCTTCGAGAATACCATCAGGTTCAATTTATCCGTTATGATTTTGCATTAATTCTATTGTCCACAGAAAAGCCACTAAACAAATAGTAGATTGGTATGTTTGCTCTGTCCAAACCACATTTAGCCTTTGCACAATTTCTATTTCAGAGCCCATAGTGTTAAATTTGTGTCCTTAGATTGTGTTTTGGTTGCTGGTTTTCAAAAACTTTTTTGCATTCAGTTGTTTTCCTACGTCATTCATCGCTTGCATCATCCATTCTGTTATCCATGTTCATATATGTCGAGATCATATACCCCGGTACCTACAGTGTCGGCCTAGTCAACAAGCCCAGCTCCCAGAGATAGCCCATCAAACTCTGGATCCACGAACGAATCAACTCTGCTAAGTTTCAAGACATGGTCCGACCACCCGAGGGTCGGACTTACTCGAAGACGCACCCTGACTATCTGAGGGTCGGGGCTGCTCGACGAGATGGTCCAACCATTCGTGGGTCGGAACCGCCTTACTCGTCCGACCCATGAGCTGGGTTGTCACACCACATTTCTGGAATACACTATGTATCATGTATCAGTCTGTGGATCAATAGCTAATACGCACAATTTCAACAGAATGTTCTTCAAAAGAATGTTCTTCAAAAGCAAACTTCGGGTAAAGTAATATACCTAATAACAGACTTTAGCAGCGGTATGGTAGGGATTAAAACATCCACAATCATTTGTCTAGCTGTAGGTGAAGCAGACAGTGGAAACAAAAGCCCAAAACCACAAGTAAACTTGGGAAGAAGAACAAAAATCCATCACGTCATCGTTTTCTACGTAACGTCCTCCGACTAAAACTACAAATGCAAACGGGTGATTACATATGGTACTCAGAAAGCCCTAACACTACACATGGGATTTTAGTAAATGCATAGTTGGTCATAGCAAGTACAAGGCAAAGGATTACTTTACAAAAATCCCGCATTGCAGGGTTCTCTATAGAAGATTGAAACCAGGGGTTTGTCAAATAATTGCTTATCATTATTTTAGTGGGTGAACCTGGGAGAAAATAAACTTTTTCCGCCAGTTCCTAAGTTCTAACTGGAAGGGCATCCAATATCCAATACAGACACTTTTCCAAAACACGGGCATGTAAACCCACTCACGCAACAAGGAGGTATATAGAGATTAATCATTGAGAGCACAAACAATAGCGTGCCAATACTATAGCAATGGCCATACTGGAAAGGATTTTTAAACTCTGCAGAAGTTGTGCACTGTACCCACAGGCTACGCTCTTTTTTCAGGAGAGAAATGTAACGCTTGTCTCACCTTATCCACTCATCCCCACACATTGCCGTCCCCTATTTTTGGGATACACCGTGTAGACCATACCAACCCTTGAATCAATAGTTGGCACGCACGTACATCATAGAATCATCACACATACAATAATTATTACATATATAAATCTAACAATAGTCTTATAAACATTGGTCTTAGATTACAAGCCAACAAGGTGAAGCATTCATCCTTGAGTCAAACATTATGGCAAAAGAAGAACTAAACCAAAAGCTACTCCACTGGCAACTTGCATGGAGAACGAGATCCCTACACGTCATCACTGAACTCGGCCTCATCTTTGTCTTCATCTAAATGATTTCAACAAGGGTGAGTACGGATGGAACTCAGCAAGTCCAAAACTCTAAGCAGGGTTTTATTCATGCAAAAAAGGCCAACAAGTGAGGCTATGGGTTCTTTTCAGCGAAAGCAAATTTTTATGCAGATTCACTACAGACGATTGGAAAACTGGGAAAAATAAAACACTAGCCTATCATTATTTAGTTGGTTGGACCTGAGGAGGATTCACCTCTCTGCCAGTTCCTAAATTTTAACTAGAAGGGCCTCCACTATCTCAACCAAACACTTTCCAAAAACACTGGTAACTAGACCCACTCACACCAACAAGGATCGTGTCAAGACTAATCAAAGTGAACCTAAGCTGTACTATGTGATTACCGTGATAATGACCATTCTAGATGGATTAAACACTCCGCAGAGATTGTACACTGTACTCACAAGCCATGCTCCTCTTGATCAACAGAGTCACATAATATTTACTCTAGCACATACGAAGGTTACCACAGAATCCACCTCAAGATGCATCCAAGGGTCATCCATCAGGGTTTTCTCGACGACACAATAGTACATTCTCAGAGCCGAACTGTAGGGCAATTCACTTCCCTCGTCCTTTCTTGGAATTCCCTCGAAGGGAGACACCAAAGACCAGAGGCTATATCCAAGGGTAGTACGATCCCACGATGTGGGCCATTACTTTTATCAAGACTGGATTTTGACTATCTCACATCTTCTCCGGTCCCTTTGTGTCGTACCAACCGCCTTAGGGGCTCAATGTGGATAACCAAAGAGGCAAAGTAAGCCCTGCCCAAACAGGTTCTGTGGTTACACAAAATCACTACGCTGAGATCCGATGAACCAGTCCTTATATGGCAAGGGTGATGCGCTTATTCACGACAGGTGGACCAGACCGAAGCTTAACATCAATCACATCACCTTTCACATGAAGCCCCACCCCAAAACCAGGAATACCCTCCTTCACCTAGCACAGGTCGCACTATCACCCGTCCCTTTTTATTTTACTCATGCCACCAAACTTAGTTTAACACATTTCATTAATGATTGGTGTATGATGCTTAGCATCACGTAAAAAGGTTCCTAAGCATTCTAATTTCAAGGCAACTTTTCGTTCAATAAAAGATTTTAACAAAGGAATTCCCTATGTTTACCAAGGTAGCGTGGTCTACAGGGTAATAAGGTGGTATTTGATATTAATGAGAGCAAGTAACTGACATTAATGTAAATACTTAACCACAAGTAGGTTCATTAACTACACAACATTTAAACATGTGGTAAAATACATGCAAGCATTCAGGCCATCTAGGTGTGTACGCAAAACATAGAAATAATATGATCAAGGAGTTAGAGCTTGCCTTCAAAGGCGTCTTCGAGTTCCTCTTCGTATTCCGGGGTCGTCGGCCTCCTCGTCTACAAGCTCTTCGTCGTCTACTGCAAAGGAAACCAGAAATTAAATATAGAACCAAGATAAATAGAGGACTTGGAGAGTTGGGGGTTTTCAAATGATATGAATTGGTGAGACGGTTCCAACAGTGCAAGAATTGCGAAGATCGGAGGTCGCATGTGAAAATATTGTTCAAAACAAAGTGCAGGGGCCTTTTTGTAAATGTTCAAGTATTAGTGGGACTAGTTTGTAGTTTTATAAAAGTTAGATGGACTTATTTGGGTGGGTTTACTAATACTAGGGGTGTATATGAAAAATGGCTATTTCTGGGATTTTTAGGAATTTATTTGGGTTGATAGAGGCTAAAAAAAAAATTTGTGTGTGCATGAGCTGGGTGCCGTAGTGTTTTCCGTCCTGTGACTGACAGGTGGGGCTCGCTTGACAGATTGGCGTGTCTACGATCCACGGACCGAGTCCATCTACGGGCTATCTACCCGGGTGGGCGTCTTTGACTGCAATGTAGGCCTCATGGCCCACTGTCCAGGGCCCTAGTGCGCCCCCGCTGGGGCACGGTGCGCGCCGACCGGTGCTGGGAGCAGCGCGGTGGCGGCTTGCCGAGAGCCTCATCGGCACTGGCCGGTGGCCGCACGAGAGGCGGTCAACGCCTTCCCTGAGGTGCCAGGACACGTGGCGGGGTTGCCAATGCCGA
Organism: Zoysia pacifica; assembly: GCA_001602315.1. Lineage (NCBI taxonomy): Eukaryota > Viridiplantae > Streptophyta > Magnoliopsida > Poales > Poaceae > Zoysia > Zoysia pacifica. Next base: position 219,323 of record BCLH01000173.1, on the reverse strand, counting down.
CGGCTAGCACGAACGGCAGAGGTGGAGCGCCATAGGGCGCCAGCCCAACTTGCGCTGGGGATGCTTTAGGTTAGCTTGGCGTGTGGGCTGAGCCGCGGGCGGGCACGTGGAATGTGCGCGCGCGGT
>BCLH01000173.1:166150-219143 GCA_001602315.1 Zoysia pacifica | reverse complement strand
CCAAGGCGGTGCTCGGCGCGGAGCTGCGGCGGGGGCAGAGGGGGCAAGCTACTGCATGGGGAGTGTAGAGGGTGTATTGGCGGTGCTACGGGGCCGGAAGGGAGGCAGAATCATGGCCGATACTGAGGAATCGGAGATGTGCGTCGGCCGCCGGAGTTGGGGAAGAAAGGAAAATGTTGAAGAAATTAGAGAGATGGAGAGAGAGAGAGAGAGAGAGAGAGACCTCAAGTGCATGGTGGTGGGTGCGTTGAGGGAGAGGGCGTGTGGCGGCTTCCAATCGGCAAGGCGGCGGAGTTAAGACCGGCCGTGCCCGGTGGATAGTGTCGGGGCGATGTGACGCGTGGCGGGGGGCGGCACTGTTGTGGGCGATGTGGGATTCCAGGGTAGTGAGGGGTAATGGCCGCGCCGGGCAGCCGACATCGCGACTGCGGAGGCAGCGGGTCTTGGTCAAGGGGGCAAACCGGGCTTTATACATTTATGCGCTCTATTACATGAGGAGTAAAGGCGAGGGAGGGGGAAGTTAAGCGGCATGGCTACAGCGCTGTGTGCGTACAGCCGGTTGGTGATCGCGCGGGGCGTTGTGGTGCGAGCGCGCGCGACCACGCGGGGAAGAAGAATGGCTGGGCCGACCGTTGCGTTGGGCTGGGAAGAGGAACGGGAAGGTGGCCTGCGCGGGGCGAAGAGGGAAAAAGGAAGGTGGGCTCGGGTGGTTTGGGTCCGAAAGAAGGAATCGGCCCAAGATTCTGAAATTTGAAGTTTGAAATGAATGTGAGGAAATTTGAAGTGAATAAAATGAATAAAACCAATAGAAGGCAAAAACAGAAGAAAGGAAAAAAATCCAACACTTGTCACATTCATATTTTTCATCATTTTTTTTTAATTTTCCCATTTATGATATTATTACGTGTGTGGTTTTCAATTTGAAGAGAGAAATAAGACAATAAAAAGAGAAATGATGTGAGAAAGGAAAAATTGAAAAAAATTTAAATTTTGGATTCAAATGTTGAGAGTGTTACACATATAAGACTCAAATATGCTGAGCCTATCTACTTCTTTTTCTTCTGAGTCGAATCGCTCGGGTACATACATCCCCGAGTGTCCACCTTTGGTCCCCCGTGCCCTACTAACCTCTAAGTGGTGCATACGGTAGATGTCAATAAGTTAGGGTAAGTTTTGCCCCCATACAGGTTCTGTGGTTGCACAAAATCACTATGCTGTGGCTAACGAACTGGTCTTTATGCAGCCAGGGCGAGCGCTTGTCCACGGCAGGTGGATGAGACCGAAGCTTAACATCTATCACCATTCACCATTATAAGCCTCGCCCACAACTAGATATACCCTTCGCCACCTGTCACAGGTTGCACTATCCCCCACCCATTTTAAAAAACATTGGTGTGTAGTGCGGTGATGCATAGCATCACAAGAGGGTCCCTAAGCATTCTAGTATTCAAGGCAACTTTCTGTTCGTTAAAAGAATTTAATCAACGAAATTCCTACGGTTAACAAGGTGGTGGCATCAACAGGGTATCAAGGTACTATTCAATATTAATGATAGCAAGTAACTGACATTAATATAAATATGTAACATCAAGTAGGATCATTATCTGCACAACATTTCAACATATGGTAAAATACATGCAAGCATTCAGTCATATGGGTGCGCAAGCAAGACAGAGAGTAATATGATCAAGGAGGGGTTAGAGCTTGCCTGCAAGCATGTAATTGTCCGAGATTGTCTGCTAGATATTCTTCAAAATTCCAAGTCTTGCGGTTCAGTGTTGACGTCCGAGTCCTCGGGCTTTTCCCTCATACGTCAGTCCTTCTGGTTCCTCTTGAAATCCGACTCTCCCTCGAACCCAGCATTGTCTACATGATATAATATGCCTAATAAAACTACTGTAAAAGGAAATAAATCTGAGATGAGTCGATAAGATCCACATAAACTTCAGATAAGAACCAATTAAACGCTACGAGGAAAACCGAAGGCGAAGCATGCAGTGATTATCTACGGGTATTGTTTGAGTGATGGTTTGTAACGTGATGCAGTTGAGGTTGTTGAGGGCCAAATAGATGCTGGAGATATTGACGAAACAATTGTGGAAGAGCTTGAGAATGTGAATCTTAATGCAACATATGAGGCTGAGCAGGTGTCGGCTGGTGGTGATGAAGATTAAGATGAGGAAGACAATGACAATGAACCATCTCAGATGAATGGAATAGACCTGAAAAATCATCGATGGAAGTGATGGATAACCAACGTTCTTGTTGGGAGTATGGATCAAGTACGATTCGTGTCAACCAGTTCTCTTCTAACAAGTCTGAATTGAAAGACACTATAGTGTGTTGGGCGGTTCTATCCCATAGAGAAATATGGTGTAACAGTCCGGAATTTTCAAATTAATCGAAGTGCAGATTATCCCAAATTTCGTTCCGCTCCAATTCGAATTTCTCCTTTTAATTTTCTGCCGCCAGATTAATTTTTGTCCGCTGGTTTTTGTTGGGCCGAGATTAATTTCCAAAGTCTTTAATTAATTCCCAGATCCTCCCATTTAGCTCCCCTATAAATCCCTCTCCTTCTTATCCCTTCCCACCAACCCCTCTCTCTTTCCCCATTTTTCTTTCCCCTATTTCAAGTTGCAGCTGAGAGGTTCGAGCGGGCGAGCGGGCGTCGAGGCCCATCCGCGCTGCGCCGACCCCGTGCGTCACCCGTCATCCCGTCCGTGTGCCTCTGTCCGCACATCAACCGTCGCCTCCGACCCGCTTATCACCGGATCCAGTCCCAACATCGACCGTGCGCGCCGTTCTTGTCGATCCACGTCACAACCGCGCGCTGTCGCCGTTGCGACCCACGCCATCCCCGATTCGCCATCCCCGTTCGTCGAACCGTCTGCGACCGTGCGCCGTCTCTGCCTTCATCCAGTCACCGCTCTGCCGCAACCCGTGCGTCTTCATTATGTCAACCGCCGTCGATCCTCTGTGCTCTCTTCTATGGTGAGCCATCAAAATCCCTCTCGTGTTTTTTTTCCTCTTCAGTAGATCGTTGAGTTGGTTGCTAGTGAGGATAGTTAGATGGAAGAGCAAAGCATCCCGCATGTTCCTTTAGGCTAATCGATCTGTACTTAGTTTAGTTCCTCGTAGTCTAAATCATCAAGGATTTTTGGGGAACTCGTTTGGTCTTCAAAGATTCCCAAAATTGTTCCGCCAAATTCGTCTCATCGAGAACGTCGCAGAATTTCTCGAGGAACGTTTTGAGCATATTTAGTCTAGCAATTTAAATTTGGATTTAATTATTCAAATTTAAATTGTCGCGTACCTAGTGTCTCACCCCTGTTCGTGCTGTGTTTAGCTGGTGACCCCGAGAAGGAGTATCGCGAGCCCGCTCAGTTCGACGACCCGAATCCCGACTTCGATCCCGAGCTGTCAGGCAGGCTGCGTTCCTTGATCACTTTTGTACCCCATATTTTAAACTGCAAGTTTTGTTTGCAACCATAATATACATGCCAACTGTTTTAAAATATGCTAGCAACAATCCCAAACCGTGCCTATTTATTGTTCCACAAAATATGAGCCCTTGGATTGCTTTAGAATGATTATTTTACTTTATGCTTAGCCATGCTTAGTCGCATTTATTTTACCTCACACCTATTACTATAAAAATAGAATTTGTGTTAAATAATTTTGAACTGTGATTCAAATATGTGAGTTTTGCAAATAAGTATGCATAAATATTTAGTCGGGCAGGATGGACTATGAGGAGTTGGGAGACTTTTGAGAAGTCCATGTGAGCGTACCTGTGGCAGGTACAACGAGAAGATTCAGGCTGGAATCTTTACGTGAGACTTGTTGGTTGTTGGCGTTGACAATGGAGAGTGCCTCCCCCGGCATATGAGGACCGGTTCATCGTGTCACATGTCTTCAGTGCTTTTCCGTGCATACCACATTACCCTGTATGGGCAGAGGCTTGATCTTGAAGCTTGCCGAGACTGGATGTTTACCTGTGGGTTGGCGGTGTTGTGTTAGTGTGGTGTAGAGTTATGACTTCCCACATGAGATCGAGATAACCCACCTGATCAGTGGTAGGCTCTTCACAGTTTAAGGACCCGATTGTGTAGGCAAAGGGTATCCCTATCCTAGAGGACAGGTAATGCGAGTTAAATCTTGTGCACGTGTCTTGTTTGTTCGTTGGGACTACAACGGTAGTTCCTGTTGGCACTTCTCGTGGGTCCAGGTGCATAAACTCTGCAGAGTTACAGTCAAGACACATTGCCGCATCCCAAATAAGGACACTGTTTGAGAGCGTCCACAATGATTAGTGGTTTTTCTTCCCTCCTCTTCTATTTCAAAATGTTTTTGGACTCCGGCCTTTGAGCTGTGGTCTGGTGTGGAGATTACACCGGCATTTAAAATGAAGCCCCGTCCGGGATAACGGAGATCCTGTGGGGCAAGATAATAAAATTTGACAGTTTTAAAATAAAACTTTCTTGCATCTTTAAAATAAAATTAAATGTTTTAAACTTGCATTTAGCACTTGAGCTAGCCTTTATCCTTGAAACCATTTGCCTACATATATTGTTGATAGGTAGTACACGGTTTGCTGAGTATTCGTACTCACGCTTTCTAATTTTTTTGTTTTCATAGGATACCCACAGGTTCGACTTCGACTATGTCTCCGACGGACCGTGAAGTTAGCTCCAACGCTCAAGCATGCCTGTGTTGAGGACGTTCGCCTCTGCTGTGATGATGATACTTTTGTTGCTGCTTTTCTATGGTTTTCTCGATAGTGATTATTCTGCTCTGAGATGATTCTGGCCTGTGTGTCGATGAACCCCTTTGGAGGATTACATTCTAAAAAAATTTGCATTGACTTGCTATTTTCTATTCTCGTTTATTGTTTAATGCTTCTGTTATGGTTTTTTGATTGATCGCTTGTGATGTCGTGCTTGCCAACCTCCTAGGATTGGCAAGGCCACGGAAGATCAGGACTTATCGAAAGGTAAGAAAAACTCGATCGCTACAGGTGGTATCAAAGTCATACTTGATCGTAAGAGCGAAATCGTACAACTGGACGTAACTAAGGAATATTTCTAGATTCGCTGTGATGATGATTCTTGTTTGCTTGATGGAAGTCTTGTTTGCTTGGAATTGTGTTTGTCTGGTTTTCTTGTCCTGATGTGCTGATTTTCTGTCTTTTTGAATGATTCCAGTTTCTGCTGATGCTATCTTTCTAATAAAAAATATTTTCCTGTAACAGATGGCTTTGAGGAGGTCTGGACGCCTTGAGGCTCGTTTTGAGGAGGCCACTCTGGAGGACCCTGAGGTACCGTTACCCACTGGACGTGGTCGTGATGCCGCTCCTAGAGGTCATGGTCGCGGTGCTGGAGGCCGTGTACCGGTGCCACCCGCGGCTGATGCGCCCGGCGTTGGTCGAGGGCATGGCTGTGGGCGTGGCCGTGCTGGAGCACCAGTCCCTCAGGCTGGAGGGCGTGGCAGAGGAGTCACCACGGACCCTTAAGTTGATCCTGCCGGTGTTCCCACGCCTGTTGAGGAGTTTGCAGCTGCTTCGAACCTTGCAGAGGTGATGGCTCAATAGACGCTTCTGCTTCAATGGATTGTCGAGCAGTCACAGCAGCAGCCTCGTGGACGTGCTCATGCTTCTGATGCAACACAGTACCACCAGCCAGCAGGTTCTCGCATGGCTATGTTCCTGAGCATGCACCCACCCACTTTCGATCGTGCAGTTGACCCTCTGGATGCTGATGATTGGCTAAGAGACATCGAGAAGAATCTTGATCAGATTCAGTGTGACGATCAGGGGAGCTATTCATTTTTTGACTCATCAGTTGACAGGTGCAACTTGATGGGACACGCTTTACGCTACTCTTGATGATCTAGAGCAGTTCACTTGGGATAACTTCATCACCGCTTTTCGTGGTTTTCACATCTCCGAGAGAGCCATAGAGGCGAAGACGGAGGAATTCTGTAACCTTTGTCAGGGAGGTATGTCTATCACAGACTTCGCCAACCGTTTCACCCAGCTCAGCCGCTTTGTACCAAAGGTGGTTTTGACCGAGCGCCGCAGGATGTACTGGTTTCGGAAGGGCTTGCGTCTCGACATGCTTTCGTACCTTGATGGTAGTGTTCAGTAGAGTCTTCGCGAGCTCATTGACCGGTGCCTGGCTTTGGAGGTGTCGCTTCAGAAGCTTTGATCGGTCTAGAGATGCGAAGAGGAGGGCAGCTAGTCAGGGAACCAGTCGTGAGGCTTCTCCGCGTCAGCGCTTCAGCGGATCGTTTCAGCAGGGATCGGGACAGCCCACCTTGGCCCGATCCACTTCTCCTGCTCCAGTTTCAATTCAGCGACAGGGTCCTCAGAGTCAAGGAGGTGCTTTCTAGCAGCAGCAGTCCGCTTTCTGTTTGACAGCAGGTCAGCCCTCGGTTCGCTGTTTCAAGTGTGGCCAGGAGGGTCACAAGGTGTTTCAGTGCCCAAGGCGTCAGCAGCAGGGTCCTAGGGGAGGTGGTGCTCAGTTTGCGACTCTTGCTAGGCCACCGCACCAGTTTGGAGGTCGAGGAGTGCGTTCAGCGGGCCATGGCGCTGCTCAGCCCAACATCTCGCGCAGCCGCCTAAACCACATCTCTATGGAGGAGACTCAAGAGGCACCCGACGTCGTTGTTGGTGAGTTCTTGGTTCACTCTCACTTAGTGACGGTTTTGTTTGATTAGGGGCTACTTACTCATTTGTGTCATCGACGTTTGCGACTACACATAGTCTCTCTACCTCATTCTTAGCTATACCTACACTTACCACTTCACCTCTTCGAGTCTATAAGAGTCGTGTTGAGTGTAGAGGTGTTCGGATCTTGATTGTGAGTGTGGTCTTCCTAGCCGATCTCATCGTCCTTCCCTCACGTGACATTGATGTCATCTTGGAATTGGATTGGCTGGCGAGGCACAAAAGAGTCATCACCTGTGCTAAGAGGGTAGTGTCGTTGGTTAACCACCACGGTGTTCGAGTGGAGTGCGTCCCTAAAGCGTCCAGAGTTTCACCTTCAGTTTGCAGCTTGTAGGAGTTGTCTTTGGAGCAGATTCTAGTTGTTCGTGAGTATTCAGAGGTGTTTCTAGAAGATTTGCCAGGACACCCCCAGATTGGGATGTTGAGTTCATGATCGATCTGCTTCCTGGTACCGCGTCGATTGCTAAGCGACCGTACCGGTTGTCTTCCGATGAGTTTGCTTTGCTTAAGGAGCACATCGATGAGCTCTTGACTAAAGGGTTCATTCGGTCGAGTGCTTCTCCATGGGGAGCCCTAGTGTTTTTTGTGAGAAAGAAGGATGCGTCAATGCGCATGTGCATTGACTACTGTTCCTTGAACGAGGTGATGATAAAGAACACGCACTCTTTGCCGAGGATCGATGATTTGTTTGATCAGTTGAAGGGTGCGAAGTTCTTTTTCTCGATTGATTTGAGATTGGGGTATCACCAGATGAAGATTCATCCTTCCGACATTTCGAAGACTTCGTTCATAATGAGGTATGGGTCTTATGAGTTCATGGTCGTTTCTTTTGGACTCACCAATGCCCCTGCCTACTAAATGAACATGATGAACAACGTGTTCATGGCTGAGTTGGATAAGTTCGTGGTAGTTTTCATTGATGATATCGTCGTCTACTCCAAGTCAGCGGAAGAGCATGAGCAGCATCTAAGAGTTGTGCTTGAGAGGTTGAAGTCTCACCAGCTGTATGCCAAGTTCAGCAAGTGCAAGTTTTGGCTAGAGAAAGTTGCTTTCCTGGGTCATGTTGTCACAGCTGAGGGAGTTGCCATTGATCCTGAGAAGGTCAAGGATGTTGTGGAGTGGGAGTCACCGAGGTCAGTCTCTGAGCTGAGGAGTTTTTTTGGATTGGCAAGTTACTCTCGCTGATTCATTGAGAACTTCTCCAAGATTGCTAAGCCTATGACCGAGTTGACTCAGTTGGGGGTGCCGTTTGTTTGGTCAGATGCTTGTGAGAGGAGTTCTCAGGAGCTGAAGATGAGGTTGACATCTGCACCTGTTTTGATCTTACTAGATATTCACCAAGATTTCCAGATCTTCTATGATGCTTCTCATCAGGGTTTGGGTTGTGTGCTGATGCAGAACAAGACGGTGGTGTGCTATGCTTCGAGGCAGTTAAAGAAGCTTGAGTTGAACTATCTGACGCATGATCTGGAGTTGGCGGCTGTTGTCCATGCTTTGAAGATTTGGAGGCACTATCTGATCGGCAACAGATATGAGATCTATACCGAACACAAGAGTCTCAAGTATATCTTCAGCCAAGCAGAGCTTAACATGAGGCAGAGGAGGTGGCTCAAGTTGATTAAGGATTACTATCTTAGCATCAACTATCACCCGATTAAAGTCAATGTGGTAACTGATGCTTTGAGTTGCAAGGCCTATTGTTCTTCCATGATGTCTGGGCAGTCAGAGCTTCTTGCAGATCTGACCAGTTTGAGAGTTGAGATTGTTCCTCATGATTTCTTGCCTAAGCTCAGGTTGCAGCCGTTGTGGATTGAGGAGATCAAGCCAGCCCAGAAGCGTGATCGAGAAATTCGGGTGATCTTAAAGAAGATGAGGAAAGGTAAAGCGCCTGCTTTTCTTATAGATCAGTAGGGTGCTTTGTGGTTTGAGGACTGTATCTGTGTTTTGAGAGTGCCAGAGTTGCGGGACGTCATTCTGAGAGAGGCTCATGATTCGAGGTATTCTATCCATCTAGGCTGTACCAAAATGTTCGAGGATCTAAAGACTCGTTTCTGGTGGGTTGGCATGAAGGTGGACATTGCTGAGTATGTTGCCTTGTGTGATGTTTGCCTGTAAGTTAAGGCTGAGCATCAGAGACCGGCTGGATTGTTGAAGCCGTTGTCGATCCCTTCTTGGAAGTGGGATGACATCAATATGGATTTCATCATTGGTCTACCGATGAGTTCACATCACCATAACTCCATCTTGGTGGTGGTGGGCCACCAGACCAAGACTGCACACTTCATCCTTGTGCGCGATAACTTCTCGGTGGATAAGTTGGCGAAGGTGTACATCGACAACATCGTGAGGTTACATGGTCCGCAGACGAGCATTCTGTCAGATCGCAGGTCTCAGTTTACTGCAAGATTCTAGAGGAGCTTGCATGAGGCTATGGGTACACCCTAGTGTACGGTTCAACATATCATCCTCAGACAGATGGTCAGACGGAGCGTGTGAACCAGATTCTGGAGAATATGTTGAGGGCTTGTGTGATTACCTATGGGCAGAGCTGGGAGGACAGTCTTTCTTTTGAGGAGTTCTCTTACAACAACAGCTTTCAGGCCAGCTTAGGAATGTCACTTTTTGAGGCGTTGTATGGTAGGAGATGCCGTACCCCTCTCATGTGGTTAGAGGTTGGTGAGAGGTCTTTCTTTGGTCCTGACTCTATCAAAGCTACAGAAGAGAAGGTTGAGAAGATCAGAGAGCATCTTCGGTTTGCTCAGAGCTGTCAGAAGAGTTATGCGGATAAGAGAGGGAGGCCCCTTTCTTTTGAGGTTGATGATTGAGTGTATCTCAAGGAGTCAGCTCTCCGTGGCACGCGTCGCTTCCATGTTTGAGGAAAGTTGGCTCCGAGTTTTGTTGGTCCTTTCCAGGTTCTGAGGAAGATCGGTGAGCTTGCTTACAGGTTGGAGTTGCCATCAGAGTTAGCGGTTGTGCATCCTATGTTCCACGTCTCTCACTTGAAGAAATATCTTCGAGTGCCGGAGGAGCAAGTTGTCCGTGATGCTTTAGATATTCAGGACACGCTCGAGTACCTAGAATACCCTATGAAGATTGTTGATGAGGCATACAAGGAGACGAGGAGGTCTAAGATCAAGTTTCTCAAGATTTAATGGAGCAACCACACCGAGCGAGAGGCTACCTAGGAGAAGGAAGAAAGTTTGAGGAAGGAGTTTCCCTACCTGTTCGAGTCTGCTTCTTGATCTTGAGGACGAGATCCTGTAAGGGGGGAGTCTGTAACAGTCTAGAATTTTCAAATTAATCGAAGTGAAGATTATCCCAAATTTTGTTCCACTCCAAATTCGAATTTCTCTTTTTAATTTTCTGCCACCGGATTAATTTTGGTCCGCAGTCTTTTGTTGGGCCGAGATTAATTCCCAAATCCCCCATTTTGCTCCCCTATAAATCCCCCTCCATAACCCTTCCCACCAACTCTCCTCTCTCTTCCCTCATTTTTCATTCCCCTCTTTCAAGTTGCAGCAGAGAGGTTCGAGCGGGCGAGCGGGCGTCGAACCCCATCCGCTCCGCGCCGACCCCGTACATGTGCCCCCGTTCGCGCGTCAACTGCCACCTCCAACCCGCTCGTCACCGGATCCGGTCCTAGTGTCGACCGCGCGCGCCGTTCCCGCCGATCCACATCGCGACCGTGCGCTGTCCCCATCGCGACCCGCATCATCCCCGTTCGTCGAACCATTTGCGACCGCGCACCATCTCTGCCTTCATCTAGTCACCGCTCTGCCTCGGCCCGTGCGTCTCTGATTTCGTCAACCGCCGCCGATCCTCTGTGCTCTCTTCTGTGGTGAGCCATCAAAATCCCTCTCGTGTTTTTTTTCCTCTTCGGTAGATCGTTAAGTTGGTTGCTAGTGAGGATAGTTAGATGGAAGAGCAGAGTGTCCCGCGTGTTCCTTTAGGCTAATCGATATGTACTTAATTTAGTTCCTCGTAGTCTAAATCTTCAGGGATTTTTAGAGAACTCTGTTTGCTCTCCTAAGATTTTCAAAATTGTTCCGTTAAATTCGTCTTGTCGAGAACGTCGTGTAGAATTTTTTGGGGAACGTTTTGAGCACGTTTAGTCTAGCAATTTAAATCTGAATTTAATTTATTTGAATTTAAATTGTCGCATACGTAGTGTCTCACCTCTATTCGTGTTGTGTTTAGCTGGTGACCCCAAGGAGGAGTATCGCGAGCCCGCTCAGTTCGACGACTCGGATCCCAACTTTGATCTCGAGCAGCCAGGCAAGCCGCGTTTCTTGATCACTTTTGTATCCAGTATTTTAAACTGCATGTTTTATTTGCAACCATAATTTACAAGCCAACTATTTTAAAATATGCTAGCAACATTCTCAAGCCGTGCCTATATATCGTTCTACAAAATATGAGCCCTAGGATTGCTTTAGAATGATTATATTACTTTATGCTTAGCCATGCCTAGTCGCATTTATTTTAGGTCACACCTATCACTATAAAAATAGAATTTGTGTTAAATGATTTTGAACTATGATTCAAATGTGTGACTTTTGCAAATAACTATACATAACTATTTAGCGGTGGCAGGATGGAGTATGAGGAGCTAGGGGACTTTTGAGAAGTCCCTGTGAGCATACCTATGGCAGGTACAACGGGAAGATCTGGGCTGAGATCTTTTTGTGAGACTTGTTGGTCGTTGGTGTTGAGGATGGAGAGTGCCTGCCCAGGCATATGAGGACCGGTTCATCATGTCACATGTCACCGGTGCTTTTCCATGCACACCACGTTACCCTGTATGGGCAGAGGCTTGATCTTGAAGCTTATCAAGACTAGATGTTTACCCGTGGGTTGGTGGTGTGTTGTGTAGAGCTATAACTCCCCATATGAGATCGAGTTACCCCACCTGATCAGTGGTAGGCTCTTCACAGCTCCTGGACTCGATTACGCAGGCAATGGGGATCCCTATCCTGGAGGAGGGGAAATGCCAGTGAAAGCTTGTGGACGGGTCTTCTGTGTTCGTTGGGACTACGTTGGTAGTACCCGATGGCACTTCTCATGGGTCCAGTGCATGATTAGTGTTACGGTCAATGCGCATTGCCACATCCCGAAGAGGGACACTACTTGAGAGCTTCTATGTTGATTAGTGTTGTTTTCTTCTCTCTTCTATTTCAAAATGTTTTTGGACTCCGGCCTTTGAGCTGTGGCCGGGTGTGGAGATTAAACCGGCATCTAAAATGAATCCCCATCGGGGATAACGGAGATCCCTGTGGGGCAAGATAATAAAATTTGACAGTTTCAAATAAAACTTTTTTGCATCTTTAAACTAAAATAAAATGTTTTAAACTTGCATTTAGCGCTTGAGCTAGCCTTTACCCTTGAAACCATTTGCCTGCATATATTGTTGATAGGTAGTACGCGGTTTGCTAAGTATTCGTACTCACGGCTTCCTAATTTATTGTTTTCAGAGAATACCCACAGCTTCGACTTTGACTACGTCTCCGACGGACCGTGAAGTCAGCTCCTATGCTCAAGCGTGCCTGTGTTGAGGAAGTTCGCCGCTGCTATCATGATGATGCTTCTGTTGCTGCTTTTCTATGGTTTTCTTGATAGTGATCATTCTGCTCTGAGATGATTCTGGCTTGCGTGCCGATGGACCCCATTGGAGGATTACATTCTAATAAATTTGCATTGACTTGCTATTTTCTATTCTCGTTTCTTGTTTAATGCTTTTGTTATGGTTTCTTGATTGATCGCTTGTGATGTCGTGCTTGCCAACCTCCTGGGATTGGCAAGGTCACGGAAGGTCGGGACTTATCGAAAGGTAAGAAAAACCCGGTAGCTACATTTGGATTGTTAACTCTATCCCTAACAAGTACAGCGTGAAGTGCACAAATGATGGATGCTCTTTTTATATTCATGCATACAAGCTTAAGTATGAGACACATTGGTTGGCCTCTAAAGTTGGTGAACATAGTTGCACACTGCAAAATGTTGGTCGTAAGCATCGTAATCTGATTGCTTCATTTACTGCAACTGAATTGTTCATGGAGATAATTGAGAAGCGGGATATGGAATGTTCGTACATCCAGCGCTCAAAATTAGGCAATTTAAATATGATATTACCTATCAAAAAGCTTGGAGGGCGAAGCAAAAGGCCTTAGAAACGCGTTGGGGCACCTATGAGGCTTCGTATTGCAATCTTTCACGCGTGCTTGATATTTTGAAGGAAAGGAACCTGTGCACATACACCGCATTTAAGGAGACTAAGGTAGAAGATGATGAACCCAGAATTTTTCGATGTGTTTTCCTTTCCTTGGGTCAGTATATTCAGTCATTCCACCATTGTAGGCCTATAGTTTGTGTGGATGGCACTTTCTTGACTAGGAAATATAAAGGTCAAATATTAACTGCAATTAGAATAGATGCCAACAATCAGATACTTCCTTTGGCATTTGCTTTTGTGGAGTCTGAGAGCAAGTTGAGTTGGCTTTGGTTTTTTAGACACCTAAAAGCAGGGGTCATTCGTGATTGACCTAATGTGTGCATCATTCATGACCGACACGCTGGGATATTATCTACTATTAAGACATCACAAGAGGATCCCAATGAACCATGTCCGTTGCCTGATTTGCAGAGTAGGTGGTGCATGCGACATATGGGAGCTAATTTTTATAAGTAGTTTAAGAACAAGTCATTGATGAATATGTTTAAAAGGTTATGTAGTCAGAACCAAAGTTGCAAGTTTGAGACACTTTGGATGGAACTTGATAAGAACACAAGGACTCACGTCCAAGAACGACAAAAGGAACCACCAACATCTGGTGACACTTTACTAGAGGCGCTACCAGCCCTTGGTGAAGGATTGGACCCTGCAAATATTCGAAGGAGGTCATCGAGGCACATCAAGTGTTTCTCACACTGGATTGAAGCTGAGCCAAAGTAAAAGTGGTCCTTACTCTATGACAGTGGCGGTGCTAGATATGGCATCATGACTACAAACATAACTGAGGTATACAACTGGGTCATTAGATGGTTGCGTGGATTACCTCTAATTGGAATTGTGGAAGGCATGTTCCATGGGTTCATTCGGTACTACCAGAAGAGGCATGCAGCTGCTGTAATCCATAGCTCGACTATCGATACCCCATATTGTTTCCGTATTATGAAGCATTTGGCAGAAAAGAATGATAAGTCTGTTCAGCACATGGTGCGTAGCATGGGCATAATAGAGCATCGATTTGAGATAACTCTGAGAGTAAAAGGAGGGGTAGGAAGCGAGACAATAGTTGTTACTCACGAGGTTAACTTAGGAGCTGAATTAAATGAATGGTGTCAGTGTACATGCAATAAGCCCCAAGTTGCTAGACATTCCAAGTTCTCATCTTCTTGCAGCAGTGTCACAGGTTGGTGTGCACACGTCACTATATGTTTCAACAGTTTATTCGAAGGAAAATGTGGTGCATACTTGGACTGTGGAGTTCCATAGATTTGCCGCACATTTTGACTTCACAGATTATGACAGAGATACGGTGATTTGTTTGCCCCATCAGAATTTGTTTAGGCATCGCCATGGGCAAGGTGGTTGTCCGCAGACTAGGCGCATTCGAAATGACATGGATGAAGCTGAGGTTGGAGGCCCTATAAGGCGATGAACTGAATGTGATGAGAATGGTCACAAGAAAAGGATTGTCTGCAGAATAAAGAATGTCAAGGTGGAGCATCAACTTCTACTCGATGTGTAGGGGGTCCTCGCGGTGAACAATTTGGAGAAGCGTATGATGGACATGCTTTATAAGTAATATGATTACTTATGTGTCATGTCTATTGTAGCCCTGTGTACTTTGTTGTTATTTGTAGTTTTGTTGCATTTGGAACAATATTGTATTAGCTCCTGTAACCCATAAATGTACTATAATTTACTATTTCTGTATGTTAATTTGTATGAACCATGTCTATGTTTTAAAAACAATTGCACCTCTAATACTTCTATGTTGGACTATCGTATCGGGTACATGTAATTCAGCCAATGGACCCGCATTATGACTTTTGGGTCGTTCTCTAAACCAGCGTCACCGTGCTTTTGAAATTTCCAAACATGGAGTAGCAAATGTCCCTGTGTTGATGGCCCATACGCCAGCGAGAGCTTGGCATCTTCACCCACAGTGGTTGCCCATGTTTTGTGTACTTATTTTATTTTATGTTTTTTGCAATTATATATGCTCATATGAGGTGTAAAATAAATTGTATTCATTGTAGGTTATCTAGGGCTGGATTGCTCCCTTTGGCACAAATGATTGAAGCTATTGACGATGATCAGGAGGATGTTGATGTCATACCTGCTCATGTGGAGCGTTCACGGCGCTTTTCTATTTGACCGGTCACTCTATCTGCTCTGGTGGACTGTTGGAGGTCTGAGACCCACATATTCTATATGTCGTTTGGGGAGATGACTATCATGTTGCAGGACGTGTCAACGCTTACCGGGCTACCCGTTGGTGGTGATATTATTAGGCCCTCCGTCAGCCCTATTGGGTGCAACACGACGTGAGCCACCAGTTTGAAGGTGTCGTAGAGGGTGCAATATTTCAAATTGCACCGACACAAAAGCACGGGCCGAAGAAGCAGTGGTTACAGTAGCTCAAGGTTCGACAACACTTCTAGTCTCCTTAGTTCATATCATTAACAGATTATCATTATGTTACATATAAATAAGTTGTTTTTTTACAGGTTGAGAACATGGCACACGAGCCCACGGACTATC
Organism: Zoysia pacifica; assembly: GCA_001602315.1. Taxonomy (NCBI): domain Eukaryota; kingdom Viridiplantae; phylum Streptophyta; class Magnoliopsida; order Poales; family Poaceae; genus Zoysia; species Zoysia pacifica. Next base: position 203,649 of record BCLH01000173.1, on the reverse strand, counting down.
AGGTTGATCGACACCTAGAGGCATACCTCCTATGGTTGCTTGGTTGGGTTATGTTCACGTCGACACACAGTGACACTGTCGATGCACGTTGGATTCCCTACGAACGGGCTATTGCTGATGGCGACGCTGGAGATATTCCTCAGTTATCTTGGGGGTCGGCTGCTCTTTGTGCTACGTATCGTGCTCTATGTGAGGCTTGCCTTAAGAAGCGTTGGGGCTCTATATTGACAGGTATGCCTCTGCTGCTACAGTTGTGGTCATTTAAACGATTCTAGGTTGGACGTCCGTACGTGGAGCCAAGGCATTACACCGATGATATGTATGGTGGGGATGAAGTAGACAAGCCAATGATGGGATCTCTTTGGACATGTCGTTGGGTACGTATGTTTATTACACTGCAATAGATTTGTAAATGATATTTAATTGACATGTAATATTTCTTTTCAGCCTTAATGGGTAGCATTGTAGGTTCGTTCCGCGTATGAGCCTTTCACGGAGCAGTTTGACCACCATTGGGCTGAGTTAGTTTTGTGGGAGCCATACCGCCACGACCTGGTATACGCGCGTTCCGTAGCTCATGGTATTTCACAGCTTTGCTATAGAGAGGCTGGGTTTTGGATGATGAAGAAGAAGCTTGCGTTTGACGCATTTGTCAAGGGCTATGCGGTACACCGAGTTATGAGGCAGTTTGGTCGTCGCAGGAGATCCCAGTCCCAGTAGGAGACATTTTACCCGCAAATGTTCATTGGTACGTGTTAATAAAGTATCCTAATTTTACATGTCTTGCAATTACTTAAATCTAAAATTGTCTTCATATTGTAGGTTCACTACGAAAGGAGCTCGGAAGAGCGAGGCGGACCTGACGACATGAACACTTACGACATTGTAAGTGTTCATTGGTTTTGGATGTCACATTGGCTGCACAAGTGGACTGAAGCAGCCACATATATGGTTCAAGAGGCGGCACCTTACGACATGAACACTTATATCATCTTTACTTGCAATGGTATACTCCAAGGACTCGTACTCGACTACTTCTCATTGAGGACCCGCCACGATCATTGTCAGCTACCACCTTACCCTTGTACCCAGGCCACGCAGGAGTAGCATTGCATATGGTGGTACGTATTATAATACAAATTTAATTATTTCAATTTCCATTAAATGTACAGGTTTTTAACATTGTTTCCTTTATGACAGTTAGACTTGGGGGTGACATTTACATAGAAGCTACCGGCATCTCGCCTCTGAGAGAACTAGCAGCCACTATGTGGGATATGTCTTGAGGAGGTCCTCGCTGCATTTTCTCGTTTGGCAGCGAAGGGGCGATGCATTGTCGAGCTTGCTTCTTGTCGACAGCTGGACAGTGCTCCTCATCAGTCATCTACTGCTCCCCGTCCTCCACGGGCCCCTAGTACCTTTGCCACAGAGCAGCTGTATAGTGCTCCATTCTACAGCACTCAACCTCTTGCACGATCAGATGTGTGCATCGACCTCACAGAGGCCCCCTCGAGGTACCGAAGGCAGTGATTGGATGTTCACTGGACAATACTACCACCCTACAGGACCTCCACGTCCTGACGAAGCAGGAGGCTCAACATTGCAGGTTCCTTTACATCCATCAGGTGTGTATTATTCTTTACTATTAGTACTATGTTAATATATCATTACTTTAAATAATTATTGAAGTGCATATGATGTAATCCAGGGATACCTCGTTTCGAGAGTGCAAGATAGTTTATGCATTTATCACCAGCTACTAGCGAGTCCATATTTACAGATATGGGCACCCCTATGAATGTGGTGTCACAGCTGTACGGGGCACCTTTGCCCACTCAGAATATTCAGCCGGACATCGGTAGTACTCAGGGTATGCAGTTACCGACATGACAACGTAGTCCCCTAGACTGGTACACTCCATCGACGTACGATCACCCTCGATATGGAGATGCAGATGTCCTGGCATCAACGGGCAGGAGGAAGCGAGGTAGAGGCAGAGGTCAGGGTCGTGGTTGATGACTGTAGTAAAGTGTGTACTTCTGTATTGATGTGCTTAAATGTATGCAAGCTCGTATTGTACTATGATCATTTCTGTATCCATTATCGTATTCTTTCCATATTTTCGTTATCATCACTACTAATATTGTTGGATACCATTGATGCTGAGATAAAGCACATGACACCAATAATATCCCTGTTGTGAATTCAGGGCATCCAATGGTGCATGTGCTTCGGTTATGCATGCACTTGGTCCATAGACCCAAGTTTTGTGCCTATAAAATTGAACCCGCGAAATTGACACAGCCATATCACAATGGCTACCTCCGAAAATCATAGGCAGCAATTGCCGGTGTGGGAAGAACGTTCACTTTGTGATTGCGGAGAGCGAGCTAAGATTTCTACTTACCATGGTGGTTGGTACCTCCGTTGTCCTAATATGGACCCTAATTTCGAGGTACCTTGCTATGTCATTCAAATAGTCAATGTTATCGTTATGATACCCATTACATTTATATGCAACCCTGAACTATTTCTTCTACATTCATACTAAGCATGTGAGTTTGAAGAATGGTTGGACAATACCCCAGTGCCAAACAATGAAGCACATATCATAGAGCTAGAAACTGATAATCAGTACAACACGCGTAGGGAAGAGCATCAGAGGATGCAGCCTGCATGCTGTGCTACTGAGCAACAACTACCAGAAAGAGAAATAGGTGTCAAGATGCAAGAGGATGAACTTCTTAAACATCGTGTTGCCCCTCTGACAAGATGTTTTTTCCCCTCACATCAACAAAACCACCAACATCACTAGACATGAGACCTTTTGGAGTGCTAATACTCCATGTACTGTACTGCCATGTATCCCCGTCTTCGCCTTCCTCATCAATAAAAACATCGACCCATATGTATCGCTATAAAAGTTATTGAAGTAATGGCAGCTATGACAGCCCTTTGCCTTGTCAACATCAACAGAAAAAGGTACCAAACATATACAAAAAAGCTAAAAGCTATATGCATGCATCCACAGTGCTGATTCCTGCATGACATGACATGATACAACATCACGACAACTACAGTGCAGCATCCATGGGCCGAATCGGCTATAAAATCGAGCCATCTCCCCTCCATTCTACACTCAGCCAAGTTTGAACCACCAGAATGGGGAGTAGAGGTTGTGGTAGGCGAGCTGGTTCTATTAGGCATTCACCACTGAGATACGATGGGAGTTATGGACTAGACTGGTATGAAGAAGATATTCCCAAGTTTCCAGTGAAAACATGGAGAGATTTTGGGATGGAGAATCCACTTCGCCTGTATGATGCTAGTAAGGAAGAGTGGCCTAAGCGCAACCACAGTCTAAAATATATTGTGCAAATGAAAGTGGGAGGTGAGGAAGCTGGCCGTCGCTTCTTTCGCTGCCCTCAGGGGGCCGTTAGTACCACATTGTATTTTTTGTGTTGTCATTCTTCATTTTATATGCATCTATACTTATAGTTTTTATGATTTTAGTGGTACTATGATAAAGAGAACTGTGGATGGACCTGTTGGGTTGATCCACCGTCTATTCTCACGACTCAAACGTACACCAAATACCTGAAAAATCAGATCACACAGTTGTGTGGGGAGCTAGGTGATCTACAGATACGTGTAGGTGACCCTGAGAACATCATAAGCATCACTGATGATAATAATACCATCTGCGATAATGTTTTTTGTAAGCGCCCACACTAGAAGTCCGGACCTGCAAATCCACCAGCGCCAATAAACTATGTGCACAACACCAACTGTACGGCAGGACCCTCCCATTTTCATTAGAGTAAGAAGTAAAAAGGGAGCATCTTTAACCCACCTGAAGTAAGAGTATGTTTCCCTAAGGCGTCTTAGGACTGCCTCTCGATGCATGGTACCATAGACATGATATTATTCATCTACTATGTAATCCTATTTTATGTATCAACATATATATGTACCGGGCTATTATAATATTTATATTATCCGTGGCTTGTTTAATATCGTATCTTCTCCCTTTTAATTTTGTCAATAATATTACTACTCCTTTATTTTGTAATATCAATATTATCAAGTTTCTAATAACAAAATTTCACACAATTCAGACACAATAATAAATTATAAGTCTCTACAGGTAAATAATTCAAAATATATTTAGCATGAACGAAAAATTATTTTTCAAATATTGTCAAATTTTGGACATTCAAATTAAATTAGTCAAATATTCAATATCCGATTGAAGTTCACTCTCAATTCGACAGCCCGAAGTAGCATATTCAACCTTCGACTTTTCTATAGTCGCATGTCCATTATACAATTTTAGCGTTGTCGCATATTGGATATGCGACTACAATGTAGTCGCATGTTGGTTATGCGACTTCTTGTTAGTCACATATCCTCGACTTAGTTATATTTTTGTTATTTTCTAATTTTGAGTATTAATTCTGTAATTTATAACAAAATACGTATTATTTAAAAAAATCTCATTTCATGCATATTCTTGACTTAGCAGTATTTACTAACATTACCGATTAACTCCTAGATTTATTCTAAGCTATGTTTACTTAGTGTCAAGTGATTGTGATGGCGAGCCATCCAGGTGTATGCACTATCGAGCGTCTACAACACCAATACCTTTGCACGAATATAAATGCGTATAAAGCATGTGCTACGAGCGCAACTAGTATGTGACATGTCATTTTAAACATCATTTGATGTGTAGCACTATTTACCTAATACTATATGTTAACATTCAATCGCTAGATTCATTAAGGTATACTTATTTAGTTTATAACATGCATGCCCCTATAGTGAATAGGGATTGATTACTTATTTTCTTCTAGTACTATGTTGGTTTCTCATGATTTATGACTAATTCCTTGATTTTATCTTTATAAGTGAATTAATAAATGTATCAAGTTGCACATGGACTAATATGTTATTATAAGGTGGAATGTACACCAACTAAGATCTAAACCTATATTTAACATGACTATATGAGAATTACTAATTAAAAGCAAATGCCAATAAATAGCGAGCTAAAATAATCAAATAGAGAACTAAAAGCAATTAAATAAATAAACTCCAATAAAACTCAATGAAAAAGGGAAGTTGACATGGCAAGATGAAATTGGGGTTTGAATCATTGTTTACAGAGTGCTCGCTGTATTTTAGGCGGAGATGGAGCGGAAGCGATGGGGTTGATATGGATTTATTAGACGATTATCAGGGACTATTCATATTTAGGTTAAACTAGAAAGAATCTAGGATTCTGGTTTTAGGACTGATTTGAAAGCGTAGCTCACGTGGAGATGAATACATGAGTGCACGAATCACTAAAAACAGAGTTACGCATCTAATCTGGGCCGTGAACTTTGTATCCGATAGATGGGATTTAATTCGCTGGAGGGGCGGGCTCCGATTTAATCCTGAGCATCGGCTGAGATCGAACGGTGGAGGTTGAACCCGGCGCGCTGGTAGCGGCTGGAGCTGGCAAGGACGGCAGTGCCATGCCGGAGGCTCGCCGGAGAAGCGTACACGCACTGCAGTGGCCCAAACTCGATGAAATCTAGGCCGAGAGTGAGAGGAGCTCACTCCGCTCTCACCTAGGGGTTGTCGAGGCTCGGAACGCTATGATGGCGGCTGGCGACGGAGAGGGTCGGCGTGCGGCGGTGGCGCACGGCGCAGGAGGCAGCAGCGTGGTGGAGCAGGGACCGGAGCAGCTGAGGAGCAGCGGTGCAATCTGCTGAGTCTCCTGGTGGGCTTGGACCGATCAGGGAGGCTCCGTAGAGTGCTGTCAATGGACAGGCGTGGAGAGAGGAGGCGACACTTGGCATAGAACGGTGGTGATGGCAGGAATAGTCCGATGATGCCGGGAATCAAAGGCTGGTGTAACTGAGGAGCTGCTGGAGCGCAGAGGAGGGGGAGGGATGTGACGGAGGCAGGGAATCGGTAGCGACGACCGGAGCGGCAGCGGTTGGGGAAAGCTGAAATTGGAGAGGACCAGAGGTGAGGTGCGGCGGCCCAGTGGTCCTGCAGTGCGTCGGGGAGTGCGTGGCCAGGAGGGCGATGGTGGCGCGGTGCATGCAGGGCACGTCGCAGGGCGAGCCGGCAGCTGTCCGGGCAGGTGACGACACGGCGCCTGTGTGCTGTCGGCGAGGGAGAGGCAGGGAGGGGAGAGGTAGAAGAAGCACAGTGACGGGCTGGAGAGGGAATGGGTCGGGGCAGTGTGGGCTGGAAGCAGGCATGCGGCGTGTGAGCGGGCGAGGAGAAAAGAAAGGATGGGCCGGAAAAGAGAAAGGGGCGAGCTGGACCGACCAAGGAAATTTTCAGAATTTTGGAATTGGAACAGGTGGATTCAAAATTCAAATAAATTCAAATGAACTCAGCAGATAAACCCAGGCAAAGAAAAGCTAGAAAGACAAGCACTTGCACAAACTCACATTTTAGTATTTTGAAAAAAATGTCCAATTCGGATAATTTTATTTTAATTGGGATTTTCTCTTTTGAATGAAAGGGAAGAGAGAAAAGAAAAAATATTAGGGTTTTGTTACAAAATATTGAGATTTTGAATTTTTAAATTTGAGCCAAAATTTGGAATGTGACATGGGTCAGTCTTGATGGAAAAAGGAAAAGGAAAAGATGGCCATTTGTATTTTGACTAACCAAATGGTACATAATTCAGGGTAATTTCAAAGATTTATTGAAATTTAATATATTGGATCCTTGGAATAACACTGTAGCACATGTTTATGGACAGAGAAACACAAAATCACTATATATACACGCTAATCTGACTTTCAGATGCAGCTAGGGATACAAGTGGGTACCCAATCGGTATTTGTGGGCCAAACCTTTAGTTCATTCTATCCCACTGACACTGTAAGGTGGAGAGGGGAGTTAGTTCATTTTAGAAAGTTTTGAGCCATCGCACCAACACACAAAAAAAAAGAGAAAACTTGCATCCCTAGAGAGAGCATAGAATTGGTGTATTCACAAGTGAAGTTTAAGTACCAATGTGTGTTTCAGAATCCTTCAATGACTATTAAACATGTTTGTTTTGATATGGACCGCAATTGAATTTAGTGTAATGAAATACCATCCTATTCATATCTCAATACCTTCATATGGAAGGTATACCTAAGAGACACTAATGGGCCTATTCGTAGAAGCCCATTAGTGGGTCTATAAAAATGGAGACAGGGCTATGACTTATGTGACTCCCGCAACTCCAAAACCCTAGTCGCCACCTCCACCATCTCTCTCACAAGAACCCTAGGCACACCGCCAGCGCTAGCACACCGCACACCGCATGCGTCCTTCCAACCCTGTACATGTGGATACCGCAAGGTGGCCCTGCTACTATGGTGCTGTTCGGCAGCACCAGGAGGAGATGATTGCTATGAACGACTACCTCCTCTACATCAATGTGTAACTTCGCTAGATCTCACTGCTCCAACATTGATTCCGCTCCACCTACGCGTCTAATGGTAACAATCAATGATCCTGCCTTATGTGGTTTTCTAGTTGAACGGTAGAAATTGTTTTTCTCTATGGTAGCCTATCATTAGTCAATAGTGGCATTAGAGCCCACCTTGTGTAGTTTGTGATCTGGATCATGCACATATTGTAGATATGATCTACTACATGATGTGCATGTAATGTGTGAATAGTTGATATAATCTACTACATGTTCATGAGTACGGTCTAAAAATGTTTTGAGATGATAGTGTCACATGAATCGTTGATGCATTTGTACTTCTACTCTGTGCGAAAGAGACCTATCCCCATCGGCCGGAATTACCATCAGGACTAACTGTGTGCGCTAGAAGATAGAGCCGATGATGTGTTTGTCCTTCTGCTATGTGCGCATGCAACCTGTCACTACCAGCTGGAATCACCATCGGGACTAACCGCGTGTGCTAAAAGGTAGAGCTGGCAACATCAGCACCATATATCACGATCTTCCATAGAAACCTAATAAACATATGAGGTGTTTATGTCACCATCGTTTTGTTCATACATAGCACCATTACTCACATAACTCATTTTTTGTAGAGAATGTTGTGAATGGTATGGCCTAAGATGTGTATGTGTTGCTTGTATGTAATTTCATGGCCTGTGAGTCATTTTTAATAGTCGGGTTGAGGTTGTAATGTTATTGTGTAGTAGTCTGCGTGTTGACTTGTGTTGATTGTCTTCATGTAATTCTTTTCTAGCTACTAGTCTTAATAGCTTAGTGCTTTTCATTGAGGCCAATTTCAAGCACGGTGGACACAAGGCTAGGAGGCATATGGTGATGAAGATGGAGATCAGCATGTGTTTGGACCATACTGTTTCATGGTTAATATAATTCCCTGCGATGAAGTTCTTGTAATCCAATTCTTTCATGAATTATGTGATAGATATATAATCATTTTTGAATAGGTTCCCTCAAAAAATTAAGATTCATATTAATGCCCTTCCAATAGCTGCACCTATTATAATTATGATCGGTGTATGACAGGTCTTCTAAAGAAGGGTGCCCCAACTATCTTAATAAGCAGGGTGAATGTCAGATACTCACACACATAGTATTGGTTTACTTAACAAAGCTATAAAAACGGTTTTGGGCTTTGGGGCATAGTGTTGGATGCCTGGGCATATGCTACCTTCCAACAAACAAGAGTCGCATAGAGATGTGATTACAAAATGTTGCTTACCATACTCACTAGATTTTCACGATTTTGTACCACTATATGTCGTTGGAGGAAAATGATTCCCAACATATCGTGGATAAATGTTTGATAAAATGTTTAATGGAAGTCTTACATTTACATAGTGCTTATTGTTGCATTTTTTTTGTTTTAGATCAAGGCACCATTCACTAGTAATACTCCTAGTTTTACCTTGCGTCCAAGTCTTGAGAAGGAAAAACTTAATGTAAAAGACTTTATTGATTGGTATTGCAACCTAAGAATTGGTCTCCAGCAAGAGAAAAAGAATATGTTCAAGAGGATCCCTATCCTGATGGCCTACTAGATAATGTCACTACCTCTGAGAAGAGAGTACGAGAGGCGTACTAATGATGCATTGAATGTTAGCTGTCTACAATATGATTGTGGAACTTCGTGGTATGTTTGAGAACCAAGCGAGGACTAAAATATACAACACCTGTAAGTCCCCGAATGCGTGTAAGCTCACAGAAGGTGTGAGGTCTATGGAAAAAAGCCTATCTCCCATGGCTTGTGGTGTGAGTAAAACCGTGAGATATAGTCTCACTTTACTAGTTCAAAGAGGGATAGACCAACTTAAATAGCCAGTGACCCAAAGCATAGTAATCTCGAGTTAACCCTTTTATGCGAAACGAGGACGAAAGCATAAGCTGGTTGCTGTGTAGGTGTGGCCACGCAGTGTGTGCGTGGGCATGAGATCTTTTATTTGCCTGACTAACTCATATCCATTCTACTCCACTAATCATGCTGGTTGAGATCTTGATGCAAGGCTTCTTATGATAGCCATAGAAACTCTTCATTAGTTCATACTAGATAAGCTTATAACTTCATTACAACGTTACCCCACTTAAAAGGAGTCATTCTGACATTCTCCGATTACAGTTTACTTTTATTACACTAGACCAACGCTACTCTTGTAGCCGATGTCATTCCACCTACTAGTTGCTTTATTCTGGGGCACCACGTAAGATTATAAGCTCTTTTCCTACTGGCAACTCAACCGCCATCTTAGGTTGGTGCTGCTTCTCTTGTACAATACTCCAGTGACATTGTTCCTAGATAGAAGATACTTTTAACGCTGGTGATCGCCTTGCTCATCTCTTCTTTGGGCAGTGCCTGTTCGAACTTTCAGACTCGTGATGGTGCAGGTATTCTTCCTTGAGGTACAGGCAAACCGCTACAAGGTGTCCTTCCAGCTTGCAATAGAAACAGTATATTATCTTAACGATAGATTTACTTGGAGTTGCCATTGGAAAGTTGGTCGACGGTTGTTCATGCTTCTTGCATAGGCAACAATTCTGATGTCCTGGCAACATCTTACTGGGCAGCTGATGGGTAGGTTCCATCATCTTAAGCGGCACAGCCAGTAGGTACTCCAGTTCTTTATCTTTTCCAAGACTATGCTTCCTCTTCTAATCGCTTCTGTGGTTTTTGCTGATAATATCTTGGTGTAGGGACCTTAAGGCATTACAGCTTTCTTCAATTACTTGCTTCATTAGTACTTCTAAGTCATCGATCCTTTCAAGCAAGTTTGTGATGTCAGCATTTGGTGCTTGCAGCATGTCATCTGCATGTTCCTGAGACTCATGTTTCTGTTGCTTCATCTCCTTGGGATCTCCAAAATGGGTTTCTTTTGTTGCGTCAGCATGTTCATCCATTCGTTTGCGGTCTCCTTGCTTTCACATCTTGCTCCGTACTCTGAGGTTGAGTAAGGAAATTTTAAAAATATTTTGGGACGAGAAAGAGTAGGGACTTCGCAAATAGTTTTTATTTTAAAATTATTCGATTCTGGGTGTGGAAAAATCCTAAGGGTTTCATCATACAACCAATTATTGCTTTGATACCACTTTGTCACTCCCCATTTCTGAGATGCACTGCGCATCATGTATCAGTCTCTAGATCATTAGCTGATACGCACAATTTCAACAAAATGTTCAAAAGCAAACTTCAGATAAAGTAATATACATGATAACAGACCTTTAGCGGTAGTACGGTAGGGATTAAAACATCCACAATCGTTTGTCCAGCTAGAGGTCAAGCAGACAGCAGAAACAAAGACCCAAAGCCACAAGTAGACTTGGAAAGCAGAACGAAAACCCAGCACGTCGTTATCTTCTACATAACGTCCTCTGACTAAAACCATAAATGCAAATGGGTGAGTGCATAAGATACTCAGCAAGCCCTAACATCAGAAATGAGATTTTAGTAAATGCATATTTGGTCGTAGCAAGAATAAGGCATAGGGTTACTTTAAAAAAAATCTATTTTATGTAGGGTTCACTGCAAAAGCTTTAAACTAGGGGCTTGTCAAACAATTGCTTATCATTATTTTAGTGGGTGGATCTGGGGGAGAATAAACCTTTCTCGTCAGTTTCTAAGTTTTAACTTGAAGGGCCTCTAATATTCGATCCAGACACTTTTCCAAAACACAGGCAGCTAAACCAACTCATACAACAAGCAGGTATATAGAGGCTAATCATTGAGATCACAAAATATTGTGCCAATACCACGGCAACAGCCATACTGGAAGGATTTTAAACTATGCAGAGGTTGTGCACTGTACTCACAGGCTATGCTCTCTTTGCAGGAGAGAAATGTAATGCTAGTCCCACCTTATCCGCCCATCCCCTCACGTCCACCTCGGGTAGCAACCAAGGGCTAAAACTCAAGTACTCAATTTTCTTAGAGTTCTTAGTTACTTCATTTTCCTCTAAGACTCAGATATGCTGAGCCTAAGTACTTTTTTTCCCTCTGAGTTGAATCGCTCAGATACATGCATCAAGTGCTACAGGGTCCACCCTTGGTCCCCCGTGCCCTACTAGCCTCCAAGTGGTGCATACAGTAGATGCCAATAAGTTAAGTCTTGCCCATACAGGTTCTGTGGTTGCATGAAATCACTATGCTTTGATCTAACGAACTGGTCGTTACGAGGCCAGGGCAAGCGCTTGTCTACGGCAGGTGGACCAGACCAAAGCTTAACATCTATCACCATTCACCATTATAAGCCTCATCCCCAACCAGAAATACCCTTCTTCACACCACCAAGCACTTTTTAAAGCATTTTAAAAAACATTGGTGTGTAGTCGGTTTTGCATAGCATCACAAGAGGGTCTCTAAGCATTCTAATATTGAAGGTAACTTTCTGTTCATTAAAAGAATTTAATCAACAGAATTCCTATGGTTAACTAGGTGGTGAAATCAATGGGGTATCAAGGTAGTATTCAATATTAATGATAGCAAGTAACTGACATTAATATAAATACATAACATCAAGTAGGATCATTATCTACATAACGTTTCAACATATGGTAAAATACATGCAAGCATTCAGTCATATGGGTGCGCAAGCAAGACAGGAGTAATATGATCAAGGAGGGGGTTAGAGCTTCTTCGCAAGCAGTTAATCATCTGAGCTTGTCTGCTAGATATTCTTCGAAATTTTGAGTCTTGCGATTCAGTGTTTATGTCTGAGTGTTCGGGCGTTTCCCTCGTACGTCAGTCCTTCTGGCTCCTCTTGAAATCTGACCCTCCCTCGAACCTGGCGTTGTCTACACGATCCTAATAAAACTAACGTAAAAGAAAATAAATATTGAGAAGAGTCGATAAGATCCACATAAACTTTGGATAAGAATCAATTAAATGCTATGAGGAAAACTGAAGGCGAAGCATGCAGTGATTATCTACGGGTACTGTTTGAGTAATGGTTTGTTATGTGACGTAGTGAGTTACAATCGGTGGATGTGCATGTGTTGTTGCATATACAACGCGGATGCCCTTGTGGTAGAACTCATATAAGGCAGGCGTTCATAGCGTGCCTAGGGTAAGTCACATTATTTCATGTGTAGCTTAGTGTTATCTGCTATTGATTAATAATTTGGAATCTAGATTTTTGTGTATACTTTCATTTAGTGCTCGTGCGGACATATAGATAAGCTATGCATGTACTTGCACTGTTGAGTGTACTTGCGGCACTGAGGTCCCCATGCGAGTATAAACTCATATTAGGGTGTGCCGCGTGCGTACTACGCGTTTAGTTCATTCTATCCCACTGACAATGTAAGGTGGAGAGGGGAGTTAGTTCATTTTAGGAAGTTTTAGGCCATTCCACCGACACAAAAAAGAGAAAACTTGCATCCCTAGAGGCAGCATAGAACTTGTGTATACACAAGTGAAGTCCAAGTACCAATGTGTGGTTCAGAATCATTCAATGACTATTAAACATGTTTGTTTTGATATGGACCACAATTGAATAAAGTGTAATGAGATACCATCATATTCATATCTCAATACCTCCCGATTGGAGGTATGCGCTAATGGGCCTATTCGTGGAAGTCCATTAGTGGGTCTATAAAAATGGTACAGGGCTATGAGTTATGTGATTCCCGCAACTCCAAAACTTTAGCCGCCGCCTCCAGCATCTCTCTCACAAGAACTCTAGCCACACCGCCAGTGCTAGCACACCGCACGCGTCCTTCCAACCCTGTACATGTGGATACCGCAAGGTGGCACTGCTGCTATGGCGCTATTCGGCTGAACCAGGAGGAGATGATTGTTGTGAACGACTACCTCCTCTATATCGATGTGTGACTACACTAGATCTCGCTGCTCTAACATTGATTCCGCTCCGCCTACATGTCTAGTGGCAACGATCAATGATCCCTCCTTACGAGGTTTTCTAGTTGAACGGTAGAAATTGTTTTTCTCTATGGTAGCCTATTGTTAGTCAATAGTGGCATTAGAGCCAACCTTGTATCGTTTGTGATCTGGATCATGTGCATATTGTAGATATGATCTACTACATGATGTGCATGTAATGTGTAAATAATTGATATGATCTAATACGTGATGCATGTATAGTAGATATGATCTACTACATGTTCATGAGTACGGTCTAAAAATGTTTTGAGATGATAGTGTCACATGAATCGTTGTTGCATTTTTACTACTTCTCTGTGCGAAAGAAACCTGTCTCTATCGGCCGGAATTACCATCAGGACTAACTGCGTTCGCTAGAAGATAGAGCCGATGATGTGTTTGTGCTCTGCTATGTGCACACGCAACCTGTCACTACCAGCTGGAATCACCATCGGGACTAACCGCGTGCGCTAGAAGGTAGAGCTGGAAACATCAGCACCATATATATGAGGTATTGTTTATGTCACCATCGTTTTGTTCGTACATAGCACCATTACTCACATAACTCATTTATTGTAGAGAATGTTGTGAATGGTGTGGCCTAAGATGTGTATGTGATGCTTGTATGTAATTTCATGGCCTGTGAGTCATGTTTAACTGTTGGGTTGAGGTTGTAATGTTATTGTGTAATGGTGCGTGTTGACTTGTGTTGATTGTGTCTTCATGTAATTCTTTTTTAGCTATTGGAGTTAATAGCTTATTGCTTTTCATGGAGACCAATTTCAAGCACGTTGGACACAAGGATAGGAGGCTTATGGTGATGAAGATGGAGATCAGCATGTGTTTGGACCAAACTGTTTCACGGTTAATATAATTGCCTGCGATGATGTTCCTATAATCCAATTCTTTGAAGAATTATGTGATAGATATATAATCATTTTAGAATATGTTCCCTCAAAAAATTAAGATTCATATTACTGCCCTTCCAACGGCTGCACCTATTATAATTATGGTCGGTGTATGATAGGTCTTTCAAGGAAGGGTGACCCAACTATCTTAATAAGCAGGGTGAATATCAGATACTCACACGCATAGTATTGGTTTACTTAACAAAGCTATAAAATCGGTTTTGGGCTTTGGGGCATGGTGTTGGATGCCAGGGCATATGGTGCCTCCCAGCTAACAAGAGTCGCATAGAGATATGATTAAAAAATGTTGCTTGCCATACTCACAAGATTTTCGAGCAATGATGCCAAAGCTCACTAGGATCTAGTTGAATATGGATCTTGTACCTGTCGTCGGAGGGAAATGATTTCCAACATATAGTGGATAAACTTTTGTTAAAATGTTTAATGGAAGTTTTACATTTACATAGTGCTTACTGTTGCATTTTTTTTTGTTTTATATCATGGCACCATTGGCTAGTAATACTCCTAATTTTACCTTGCCTTCAAGTCTCAAAAAGGAAAAACTTATTGTAACAGACTTTATTGATTGGTATCGTAATCTAGGAATTGGTCTCCAGCAAGAGAAAAAAATATGTTCTAGAGGTTTCCTATCCTGTTGGCCTACTAGATAATGCCACAGCCTCTAAGAAGAGAATACGAGAGGCGTACTAATGATGCATTGAATGTTAGCTGTCTATAATATGATCGTGGAACTTCGTGGTATGTTTGAGAACCAAGCGAGGACTAAAATACACAACATCTGTAAGTCCCTGAATACATGTAAGCTGACAGAAGGTGTGAGGCCCATGGAAAAAAGCCCAACTCCCATGGCTTGTGCTGTGGGTAAAACCATGAGAAATGGTCCATCTTGCTAGTTCAAAGAGGGATAGACCAAATTAAATAGCCAATGACCCAAAGCATAGTTACCTTGGATTAACCTTTTTAGGCTAAGCGAGGACGAAAGTGTAAGCGGGTTGCAGTGTAGGTGTGGCGCACGCAGCGTGTGCGTGGGCTTGATGCTAAGACATTCCACTGAAAATCCAGGGTTGCTTTGTCCCTGTGGACTTCATGGTGCTCGATATAGATGTGGACAAGAAAACTCCGCTTATCCTTGGCTGCCCATTTTTGAGTACAGCAGATGCTCGCATCAATATAGGTGCCGGAGAGATCCAACTCAGCATTAATGGGAAGGGGGAGAAGTTCACGTTTCAGCCTAGACATGAGCAGTACCACATGATCAAGATCAAGTACGGACCAAATGCTCAGAACATCCGGGAAGTTGTAGTCACTCCACCCAAGAAGGACAACCTAGCTGTATTCATGAAGAACTTCTTAGTACAGGAAGCCAAGATCCAGGAGATGGAACTTACACGAAGGAAGAAGAAAGGGGGTGAACCCGAGGACCCCGAGATCTGAAGGATCCAACACATCGGCACCACCACCAAAGGTAAAGAAGACCAAGAAGGTGTGACGAGTCAAGAAAGAGCAATTGTCCATGCCATCTTCTCCGGCAGGCGAAATAGCATCGACCTGAAGAATGAAGGAGAAAGGTCCTGCTTGTTGGTCTTAAACGGTAAGTCCTCGCCGAAAGGTAACTTAGCATTTACCTCATATTTCCATTCCAAATCAGAATATTAGAATTTCCAACTTTTAATTCCACATTGCACGAGCATATTTGAATTTTTCCAACCATGTTTGAATTTTTAGAATCTTTTGCATAAAAATTCCCCTTAAGATTTAGTGCTGAACTCTAATAATCCGCAACATGCAAACTTACACCAATTTCGGAAACCACTTGACCACAGGAGCGAACTGACCAAAGGTGGGCCTGGATGGTCCCACTGGCCAGTCGGCCGACCTGACAATGGCTCAGTTGGCACCAAGTCTTGGCTGCACGGTCTTTCTGGTGAATTGACATTTGCAGGAGAAGCGGCTATCTTGATGTTGCTTGTGCGCCAAGTTTAGTGGGATCCCTCTATAAATAGAAGGGTGGGGTGAGTTCACTTCACACACTTACTTCCATTTCTCCCTCTTTGAGGCCATTCACCACACACTCACTTGCTCTCTATCCCCAGTCAAATCAAAAGACATGGCTATTCAAAAAAGAAAAAAAAAGAAAAAGAAGTGCCGAGAATAGCATGCAAAAAAAAGAGAGAATAGCCATGATCTCAAAAAAAAATAAAGGGAAGAAGAGTCACTAGAAGGAAAGAGTCATATCCATCACCACTTCCACTTATCCGTACACTTTCACATTTTGATCATAGTGTATGATTTGCTATCTCTTTATGTCCAGTTTTTGACTTAGCAAAAGAAGTGAGGCAAGTATGCTTCTCATACTTCCTACCTTGAGCTCCACAAAAAGCCTTATTTAGAAGTAGGAAAAGAAAGGCAAGTCAAAGCCTTTGGTGAGGAATCAAACACATTGAGCGATTCGAGAGTATCATTCAAGGAACATGATTTTACTTTAAATTTTTTTTAAAACCTCTGAGAAATTAAGCTAACCAAGGAAGCAAGGAAGATATATACTCTTGGAGCCGCTCTATCTCTCAACCGCCCAAGACAAGGGGAAACTACATGCCCCATAGGACTAAGGTGAAAAGGTAAGTATCATTGCCAACTTATTCAATACTCGGTAGAGTAGCTATATTCTAGGCATGGTACATGTTAAGAATTTGACATAGTAGCAACTCCTGATCCACCGAACCTAAGTCTCATTTATTCGTTCGAGACGAGAAAGGTTTAGTTTGGGGGAGTTTGTTGGCGGTTCTTAAGTACCACTTATACTGCCAGTGAACCTTGGAAAATAAACTAAGACTTGGCATTTCTTGCACGCATTTATTTCAAATAATTTTGTTTCACTTGTACTTAGAGAAAATGTGTATGTGGGTGAAAATCAACTTTATAAAGTTAGGAAATGACCCAAAATGGTGAAAGTCAACAAACCAATAAATCAGGCGAAGCCATGTGGCAAAGAGTCAACCCATAGAGATAAAAAGAATATTCTAAAGAATCTCTGAAAGAATGCCGCACAAGACCCACAAGGAAGGGCCTAGCCCGAAGATGGGCCTGGGAGGGCCCACCCTAGGGTCGGCCGACCCCACAGGTTAGCCGACCAGGTGTTGCCGCCTTTTCCGGTCAACTTCCACGAGCTGGCACTCTTGCGCTTTTTAAAGATATTCCCAGTGGCTTAGCACATGAATCAAGTTTTCCCGCCGACCTTTGGAGGCTATAAATAGGACTCCACACCCCTCACTTCAACACACACCATAATTTTAGATTTTCCACTCACACTTCATTAGGTTTCCATTGTTAGACTGCCATTAGGCTGTAGGAGTCTCTCCATAGTTCCCAAGTTATCTTCGAGAAGTTAGAGAGTACTCTTCTCATGTATATTTTCCTTTTATGTTGACTTTGATCATGAATAAAGATATAGTTTCTTTTTATTATGTCTCCCTTAATATAGTTGTACTTATCATTATAGGCAAGTTGTTCTTGTTTGATGTATTTGTCCATAGACCTAGGTATGATTATATTAAGTAGAGCCTAGTTATTATATTAGTCAATGTATATTTAGGCATGGGTTCAATGTGCTGTTTACTATGCCTTAGTTCTAGCTTTGCTATCTGGAAAGATTAAGGTATAGGTGTATAATGTGGACATGGTGTCCAGGTTATTCACCGTCATTGAATGCGGGTGTACCCCACGTTCTGTAGAGGTGGGTGGCAGGTGGTAACAGCATTGTCCATCCATTGTAATCCTTCATGTTCAGGTATGACGTAGGGCATGTTAAAGACGGTGCACTTTGGCTTATTAAACTAAGTAAGAAGGCATCACACCGGTAGTGCCTGCGTGCCTCTGGAGTTAAGTCCTAAACCATATTTGACTAGATAATGTGTATACTCGTGAGACTAATTTTAGAGGTACATAAGGAACTTGACTTGTCCATATGCCTGTCACTCATTTGTATTTAAAGTAGAGTAGTATTCGGATGTGTGTGTCCACTATCATATCCATAAATGCTTATCCGTGTTCTAGACATAGGTATTTCAATATGAGTAGACTTGCCTTGAATTATTCATTAGAATAAATTTCTATTACTGAATACTGCCTATGCCTTTCTTTGGAATAAGTAATATACCCTGGAATACTCCTGGGTGAAATGCTACAATGTGAACTTACTGTGAATTTATCATGCTAGTACTTATGTCATCTTCATGATGATGTAATAAACGTCCTTTTGACTTGGTTTAATAAGCCAAAGTGTACCATCTTTAACAGGCCCTACGCCATACCCGAACACGAAGGATTACAATGGATGGACAAGGCTGTCACTACCAGCCGCCTACCTCTACAGACTGTGGGGTACACCCATATTCAATAAAGCTGAATAACCCGGACACCATGTCCACATTATCCAACTATATCTTAATACTTCTGGATAGCAAAGCTAGAACTAAGGCATACAATAAAGCACATCAAACTATTCTGAGTGCCTATGCTACGCTACGGGCTGGGCAAATGACGCAATCCCATTTCGATATGGAAAGACAATGTGACACATTCTTGTTCTGATAAAGAAATACAATAAGATGTAATTCCAATACGATAGAGGTATGACAACATAAATAAATACATGTTTATTCATATCATGCACAATTGTTCGCACATAACCCTCATACCTTGAATTTTATTATCTGTGTCCATTGTCGTGTCAATTATCCCTCCATGGTGCACCAGATCAATGTGATTCCTTGAGAGTTCGCCTACAACCCGTTCCACTTTGTCATCACCTGTCGATAACAATCGGTATCAATGTAAAAATCTATGCTTAGATATACATCATAAATGTTCATGAAAGAGATCCTGAAAGTAACAAAAGAGTGAACTGGTGAGCCACCTTCTATTTGGGTGATCAGTTTACATTGAGATTTCCTTAATCTGTAATATTCTCCTTGTTTCTTATTTTGTTCCGCACGCTGTTCTACAGTCATCTGATCTCTCTGTTTTTTTGCTCGCTAAGGGATAAACTTGTCCGTAAGGCTGATATTGTTTCACAAATCTTTGAACTGGAGACACCTCACCCATCCAATGGTTATATACCCTACATGAGCAAGCAAACAACCTGTATATAAGGAAAAATAACAGCAACTCTGGATTGAAACAATTTACAAACATAGAGATAAAAGTTCACGTATGTAATCAGCAGGCATTAAAGCAACCTAGGGATGGATGAACTGAGCACAAATTCACCGTAGGGCTTCCAATCTCATTTGATCCTTGAGAGTTGCACTTGTCCGTCAGGCTGATATGTTTCATAGATCATTGAACGGATTTCGCACGCCTCTCTCCATACTTTGAAATAAATTAAAGATAAATGCTCCCACAAATGCTCAAATTCTGTCTTCTCCCGCACAGCCCAGACCATTTCCCACCTACAACAACGGAAACTGCAGTGATGTTAATATATATTCACTAATGATCCAGTGATGTTCGGCAAGTACAAAGTTAGGTAACTTCCACGTGATTCTTGGTCACCACTTTAGTGCCTTCCTCCACTAAAGACAAATGCTTGGAACTTTTTTTACGCTCTCTGATAATTTTTAAAAAAAAATGATTCAGATTGCCTCCTGGTGGCTATATCATCCATACAGCAGAGCTAATTTCTAAGTGTGGATATGCAGTTTTTATTTTTTTAAAAAGTGACAGGTCAAAAAAATATTATGAGCTTGGTCCCTATATGCCACCCATCCGACTCAAAGATACACAGATAAATCTGATTTCGTTTCTGTTGTAATGCTGCGCGGTGGACTGCTGAATGCCACCGGTGCGGTGGCCTGCCTCAATCCAACGCTGAAACGTGGTGGCCATCGACGTGGAGCTCGTAAGTGACACTCGTCGCATCACTGCACACAAAAGATGCTGTTGCCAACCGGAGTAGCAGACTGACGAGGCCGCGTCAACTTCGGTCTCCGACTCCCTGGCGAGGATGTTTTCTATCAAGGGGCTTACCTGGAGTCAGGAAAGGGTCCACGGGCCGCATTCCCTGGGACAATGCCATCATCCTAATTGCAGAGCACATAATGAAAATCATAGATCTCTCGGATTTCCCTCTCTGACGGTCACACACAAGGAGTTCGAGGAGTAGAGATTGGCTACCTCCAAGTCGTGAAGGGACTGTCGTGGATGGGGCCAGGGAGCAATGGCCGTGAGAACGATGACGATAGGGATGGTGAGCATGACTGATGAGGACATCACTCCTTTGGATACACACAACACTCCTCTAATTACTATGGAAGATCCGATCATGAGGGCTCATGCAAAACCGTTGAAATTAGAGGTGAGCTCGTTTCTAAACCCTTGTTTAACTTACTTTGAGAATAGATTTCTATCTAATAACTTTATCATGATTAGGAATATTGGAGAGGATCAGGGGAAGTTGGAGAATGACTGGAGATACACAAGACCAGGAAGGACGTTGAAATCCAAATGGAGATTGAATCCAACTCAGATTCGAGTCCTAGTCGGATTCTAGGAGCAGGTTGCACTAAAACCGATGTCTAAGTCGCATACGGATGGAAAGCTAAGGAGATAATCTCTCCAACGGATCTAATCTCATGTGAAAATACTACATACATCTAGGCCAAAACAAATATGACATCCAAAATCTCTCAAATTGCTGTGCCACCATTTTGGGCCATTCGGCCTTGTATCTTGTTAGGCCCATTAGGTTTTCATCCAGGGGGTCTTGCACATCCCTCCATCCTTTATAATCAGCCAGCCACACCATTAGTACTTGGGTGTTGCTTAGATTATTCTGTTTTCATACAGTTTTGCCGTCATACGGTTTGTGAGACCCCAACTTGTGAGTTTAATTCAATTTCGCATTTGTGTTGCACTCTTTCTTGTTTTTGCTTGTGTTCTTCAATTCGCAGGCAATGATTAGCATTCCTGACGAGGTTAACTGGGTAGCACACGGTTGATAGACATGGGAGAAGTGGTGCTGCGATTGCAGGGTTCGAATCCAGAATCTATCAGGGTTATGTAACACCATCTTGGGCCATTCGATCTTGTATATTGTTAGGTCAATTAGGGTTTCATCCAGGGGCTTTGCACATCCCACCACCCTTTATAATGAGCCAGCTGCACCACTAGGACTCGAGTTTTGCTTAGATTATTCTATTTTCATATAGTTTCACCATCATACGGTTTGTGGGACCCCAACTTGTGAGTTTAATTCAGATTTTGCATTTGTGCTGTGCTCTTTCTTGTTTTTTTCTTGTGTTCTTTGATTTGTAGGTAAGGATTAGCATTCTTGGTGAGGTCAACCAGGCAGCGCACGGTTGATAACCATAGGATAAGTGGTGCTGCGATTGCGGTGTTCAAATCGTATTGATTTGAGGCCGAATAGATTGTGTGGCGCATCTTAACCAAATCGAGAGCTACCACGACTTGACAAAGATCGAGAACCAATTAACAAATCAAGCAGCAAGAAGGGTCACTGGACAATCTTGCTGTGTCGCTGGGTAGTTCGGTTAGTGGACAGTTTGGAGTCCAGAGAAGCTGAAGTTTACATGAAGAATCAGAGGAGTCACTGGATAGTTCGGTGAGTGTCAAAGACTAAAGTCTAGAGAAGATATTTTCTAGAGCTGAAGTGAAGAAGTCACCGGACAGTCTAGTGTCTAGGAAAATGAAGTCCCGAGATGGTGTCTCTAGTTATTCAAAAGAGAAGGTCACCGAATAGTCTGGTGAAGATATGGATCGGATAGTTTGGTGTCACATAGAATGGACTCGAAAGAGGTTGTTATTCTGTCTGAGCAAGAAACAGGAGTCATCGAACAGTCCAGCAATCTGAGTCATCGGACAATTCGGTGACTGCAAAAAGCAAACAACTTTTTGATATCAGCTTCCAACGGCCTCTTCGAGGCTTGGAGCCAATTTAAATCATTGAGGGAGTAGTCACGGAGATTACTTGTGGCCAGAAGAGATAGAAGATCACTTGTGAGAGCCAAGGGTCACCAAGGAGAGCACAAGAAAGAATCTTGAGAGATCTTAAGTGCTTGAGAAGAGTAGCATAGAGCATCCATTCATTCCTAGAGCTTGTGAGGCTTAGAGGAGTGTCTTTGTCCTATTACTCTTGGTCTATGGCAGCTTAGACTGGTTAGGCGTTAGTGTTTGAGCTTCCGAGAAGATTGTGAAAGAGGATATTAAGTTTGTGAGCGGTTTCAAGTCCTCCGCTTGAAAGGGACATCAAGAGGGAGTGCCCGAGCCTTGGAGGCTTGCTCTTGCGAGAGGGTATTGTTCACTACAGTCGGGATCACCGGTGACTTCACTCCGGGAGTGAAGCGTACCCTTGAGCACCGTTGTGGGAATGGCGGGAGGGACCAAGTCTCTGACGGGAGTGGTCCAACGAGGATTAGGGGAAGGCATCATCTTTCTGAGATCTTAGGAAAAATCACTGAGCATCTCTTCAGTCTACTCCTTTTACTTACTGCATTTATCTTCTCGAGAGTAGAATTGATTGGTGGCATTTCTTTTTTCTTGGTGGCTTTTCTTTTTTCTTGGTGGCTATCATGCCGAAGTGCTGTACCTGATAGACTTGCTTGTTAGCTCTTCCAAAGCTTTGCCTTTTCAATTCCTAGTGGTTAATGGTTATATTTGTTGTTCTAGTTTGTTAGATCTTATCTTGCTAGAAATTTCTAGGAGTTGGTTGCCTTTTCACTAGACTTGTTGAAGAGCTAGAAAAATAGAACTACTGTAGTGTTCGATTCAACCCTCCTTCTTGATCACTTGATCTTTACAAGTGGTGTTAAAGCCAAGTGATCAATTTGTGGCTTAACTGCCCTTCAGAAGTGGTTGGGAATGGTGGAGAAAAGTTCTTCGTCATGGTCCGAAAGTGGCCCATGGAAGAAACGCTTGCTAAGCTACTTTTATGCCACTAAACCGGAGAATTCGGTTAACAACATGAATGATTTGACTAAATCTTAGTCTAGTGATGCTTTATGTGCTATCATGATTAATAATGCCAATTATCTTGAGCTTCTATATTCTTATACTCACTCTCGATGACAACATGGTGAAATTATAGGTGAAGTGTTTATAGATTGCATGATTTAGTGGAGGAGATCAACTCTTTTCAAGGAATGCTCAAGATAACTCATGAAGAATCAATCAAGAAGCTCAACCATCAAAACTACCAATATCTTGATGAAGCTCAATCAAGCTTCGACGATCTTGGTGCATCTACCTCAAGCACAAATGGCAAAGATCATGCTCATTCCACATTTGAGCCTCAACTTTGCAACATCTCTTCTTCTATTAGCACATGCTCACAAATTGATAATATTGCTAGTAGTCTTTTAGAGAATTCTTATGATGTCTTGTATGATGAGTATAACAATGTTATCTTGCTTCCTCATGAAACTCAACATGATCGATATGCTCGTATTGATAAGCTTAGAATGGATCAACTTCTATGGGAAGCATCATATCTCATGTGAAGAAATTATCAAGAAAAGGTTTGATGTATTGGAGACATATCTTGAGATCCCAGAAGACTTGATCCTCCAAACGAAGCCATGCTCATTGTTGATGTTAGTACAGATGAATCATGTAAAGCTTTGGTGTTGCACCCCATTTCTGGGATACATTGTGCATCACGTATCAATCTTTAGATCAGTAGCTGATACGCACAAACACAACAGAACATATATCAAAAGCATACTTCGAATAGAGTAATATACATGATATCAGACCTTTAGTGGCATCATGGCAAGGATTAAAATATTCACAACCATTTGACCGGCTAGAGGTTAGGCAGACAGCGGAAAACATCATCCAAAGCCACAAGCAAACTTGGGAAGCAGAACGAAAACCGAACACATCATCATTGTCTACGCATCTTCTCTGTCTAAAACCACAGTCGCAAATGGGTGAGTACATAAGGTACTCAGCAAGCTCGAAGCCAGACCGTAGGGCAATTCACTTCCCTTGTCCTTTCCTAGAATTCCCTCAAAGGGAGACACCATAGACCAGGGGCTATATCCATGGGCAATACGATCCCATGACGCGGGCCATTACTTTTATCGAAGACCAGACCGTGAGCATCTCACATCTTCTCTTGACCGATTGTGTCGTACTGACCGCCTTAGGGGCTCAAGGTGGATAACCAAAGAGGCAAAGTAAGTCCTTCCCATACAGGTTCTGTGGTTGCACGAAGTCAATACATTGAGGTCTTATGAACCGGTCCTTATATGCAGGGGCGATGCGCTTGTCCACGACAGGTGGACCAGACCGAAGCTTAACAACTACCACATCCCCTTTCACATGAAGCCCCGCCCCACGACATGGGCCATTACTTTTATCAAAGAACGGACCGTGAGCATCTCACGTCTTCTCCTGGCCTCTTGTGTCCTACCGACCACCTTAGGGGCTCGATGTGGATAACTAAAGAGGTAGAGTAAGTCCCGCCCATACAGATTCTGTGGTTGCATGAAATCACTACATTCAAGTCCGATGAAACCGGTCCTTGTATGGCAGGGGCGATGCTCTTGTCCACCACAGGTGGACCAGACTGAAGCTTAACACCTACCACATCGCCTTTCACATGAAGCCCCGCCCCATGACCAAAAAACCCTTCTTCACCTACCACAAGTTGCACTATCACCCATACCATTTTATTTTACTCACACCACCAAACTCATTTTGACACATTTCATAAATGATTAGTGTATGGTGTGGCAATGAATCGCATCGCATGAGAGTTCCTAAGCATTTTAATACCAAGGCAATTTTTTGTTCGTTAAAAGATTTTAACAACAAAAATCTTGTAGTTAACAAGGCGCGTCAACAACAGGTAATAAAGGCAATCAATATTAATGTCTAGTAACTGAAATTAATATCAATACATTAATAAATCAAATAGGATTATAACTACCTAACATTTTAAACCAACATATCATGCATAGCAGTATAGACAGGCGCTATAAGAGCACTAGCAAAACATAGGTTAGACATGGTAAAGGAGTTAGAGCTTGCCTGCAAAATCTGAGTCTTTGATCTCTATTTTTATGTTGGAGTCTTCGGCTTTTCCTTATGAACCGGCTCTTCTGGTTCCTCTTTGACTTCTTGCCCTTCCGCGAACTCAGCGTCATCTACGCGATATATTACGCCCAATAAAACTACCGTAAAAGAAACAAAGTTCAAGAAGAATCGATAAGATCTAGTAAATTTCGGATAAGAACCAAATAAACTCTGTGAGAAAACCTAGGGCAAGCCATGCATGTTGCTGTTCTTACTGTGCTAAGTGCAGCTTGGTACTAGACTAGTGATGAGCTACGCGTACACATGGCTATGAACAGGGTAAGTTGTGTGCACGGGTCATTTTACTAGCAACACTAAAGCATTTATGGTAGGAACTCATAGAACGCGTGCATTAATAGTGTGGTTGGTACATGGTGTGTCATTTTATGTAAAATTCTACCTTAATATTATTATCTATGAACTAGCAATTGGGTTATAGATTCATTTAGATTCTTTTATTTAATGCGTAGGTGGGTATATGGGCCTGTGCAAGCATTATTGAGTGGAAACAGCACTAATGCCATTATACGGATGTGAACTCATATAAGGCAGGAGCTGAGAGTGTACCCAAGGTGTACCATTTTATGTGTAGCCTTAACATATTACTAGTTACTACGGCTGGCGATTTAGACTCCTTTCAACTTATATTTAGTGTTCAAGCGATAACATGAGTGCGTTGTGCGGGTTTCCATGATATGGGCTTGTGAATGTTTCTGGTGCATGCTGTGCATTTATGCTTCTTAGAAACTATGTGCGTGGGCAATTGTTATGGTCATCATTATTAAAAACGAGGGTTTGCCGATATGCCGCGTGGTGTTTGCATGACGAGCATGGCATACACATCCTAGGTGCGGGCGGTCGTGCATGGGCAGAGGTAGTAGTAGTATTTGGCTAGGCTTATCTCTAGCTCTTCATATATACACAGGTGAAATATGGGTGTATATAGGCGGTATAAGCTATAGATGAGTGCAGTGTATCGTGTACCATTTGTTTATTTTGTTTCGAACACGTAGACTTTAGTGCTTAGATGCACCTCTATAAGGGTGAGCTAAATGTGGATATGCAATGATGAGTATACCTAGCGTGTGGTGTATTATTTTATGTGCTATCCTATTTAGTACCGTACGTTAGCAAGTGATCACTGAATTAATCATTTTATGATATATTTATTTAGTGTATAATATGCATGGACCAACAATTACTAGAGACTAATTATTTAATTCCTGGTATGTAATTATTTTCTGACGATTGAGGAGTGCTTAAAGATCAAATCTTAAAATAATTATACCACTAAAACTAATAAGTGACATATGTACTAATGCACACTAATGCAGGGTAAGATATGATTGATTCTTAATGAATCATGACTACTTACTAGATTTTGCATTTATAGTTAAATTATTATATCTGGCAGGTTGTGCGTGCTCTAATGAATGCTAAGACCATAACGAAATGCATTATAATTATGATATGGTTTCATGCTATAATATGCAATAAAATACCAAATTAAGAATGAATAATAACCACAGGGAAAACAAAAGTAAATTAAATAAAAACTAATAAGATCCAAAATTAGAGAGAACCTGAATTATAAGAGAGGCTTGAAGCTGGAATGTGACGTTGTGGTTAATGTTGGAGTTGGAGAGGATTCAAATTTATTGGACAGTGGATGGTATTTGTCAAGATGTTATATATTTTGAGATAATATGAGGGATTATGGTAATTTCGAGATTGTAGGAGTGGTGCTAATGGTTAGCTCGTGTTATGATTTATGTGTGAGCACAGCAACCGATGAAATAGGCGCTACGAGCACATAGATACTGGTATTTGGGGATGTAGGGATTAAAATGCGAAGGCTTAGAAGTTTCAAGGGTTTGATGGTAATAATCAGAAGGTTCTAGGGACCTTTTTGTAATTAATAGAAAATGTATTCAGGGAAAAATTTATAATTACAAAAACTAAAGGGGCTGCACGTAAGTTGTAAATAATACAAAGGTTAAGGGAGTCTTTTCTAAAAACACTGGACTAGAACTTTATATGGAGGAATATGGAGGGTTTTTCTGTAAAAGAGAGGTTTTACAGTGAGGGCTGCACCATTTTTCGAACAGAAAAATGGTGGACCGTGTCCACGGCTCTGTGGACCGCGGCCTGGGGCCGGTCCATGCGTCTCGCCGTGGACCTCGATGGCAGGACCGCCAGGGAGGGCCTGCCAGACCTGGGGAAGGGGGTGAAGGAGCAGGAGGGTGGCGTGCCGAGTCTCGCCGCAGGGTCGTTGGGGCCGGGGAGGCGCTGTGGAATGTCGGCAACAGAGGGAGGCAACGCCGACAGCAGCGGCGCTCGGCGCAAGAGCGCATGGCCAGTAGGGGAGCCAGTTTTCAGGCCGGAGAAGGGAGAGGGCGCCACGGCATTGGGCAACAGGGGAGGGGGATGACGGCTCGAGGTGGCTGGAGGAGGAGGTAGACGGCACGGTGAAGGACACGGCGGCTCAGGCACGCTGGGCAGTCACGGCGCAGTGCCATCGATGGGCAGGGACGGTGCGCGGTGCTGTGCGGGGGCGGCGCTGGGCTGATAGCGGCGTAGAGAAGAGAGAGAGCTTGGTTTCCAGGGAAATGGAGAGGCCGAGCATGACAATTTGTAGATGGACGGAGGAGTAGTGGCCACAACGTCGGTCCATCGGTAAGCCGACCGACGGCAGTGAAGGCGGCGGTGCACATGTCAGCCTGTCGGAAGGAGAAGCAACCGCACATCGGCCTGTCGGGGGAGGAGGAGCAGCCGCACGTCGGCCTGTCTAGGAAGCGACAACGAACACGTGCGAGGAGTGGCAAGGCACACGGCAGCGTGCCCGTCGGCGTTGTGCGCCCTGCCGGGCGGGAGGAGGAAGGAGGCAGGAGGAAGGAGGGGGTGCAGTTGGCCGGACTGGGGGAGAAAAGGAGCTGAGCCGCCTGGAGCGAAGAAGGAGAGCCACACCGGGTAAAGAAAAAGAAAGGGAGGGGGAGTTGGGCCACGCAGAGGCAGGCCGAGAAAGGGGAGGAGGAAGAGGTTTCGGCCCAGTACAAGATTTGGAAATGAAATTTTGAATATTTCTAAAATTTGAATTATTGGGTTTTTAATTTAAGTGGAATTCAAATTTTTTCGGCAAATAAAATCCAAAACGAATAAAAGGGAATAGAAACAAGCACTTGGTCACTCTCAATTTTTAGTATTTTGAAATTTTCAAATTTAGAGAGTTTTATTTTAAATGAGACTTGGTCTTTTGAAAGAAGGAAAGGAGGGAGAAAATATTACGGTTTTGTTAGATAAATTTTGGATTTTTGAATTTTTAAATTTGAGTTAAAATTCAAGATGTCTTATTTGGCTACTAACACCTCATGTATTATGGCATCTAGCAAGGTGAACTACAAGAGTGGAGGAACACATTGGGTCCTTGATAGTGGATGTACCCAACATATGACTGGGAATGGCACCATGTTCACCAACATCAAACAAGACAAAAATAGAGATAAAGTGACATTCGGTGATAATTCCAAGGAAAGAATCAAGGGAGTGGGCAAAGTCACCATCTCCAATGACTTTTTTCATATCTAAAGTCTTGTTGGTGGAATCATTGAGCTTCAATCTTCTATCGGTAGCCCTACTTTGTGACCTTGGATTCACTTGCTTCTTCAACGACAAGGTACCGAGCTGATCAATAAGTCTTTGAGTCTCACATTTCATGGGTTCCAGCTCAACAAACTCTACTTTGTGGATTTGTCATCAAATGAAGTTGCACCACAAACTTGTCTCATTGCAAAGTCCTCCAAAGGTTGGTTATGGCATAGGAGGCTCGCCTACATTGGAATGGGGCAATTGTAGAAAGTCACCAAGAAGGGGTTGGTTCTAGGACTTCAAGATGTTACCTTCGAGAAGGATAAGTTGTGTAATGCTTATCAAGCCGAAAAATAAGTTGCCACTCTTCATCCTTGCAAGACCATCATGTTTACCTCAAGACCTCTAGAGCTCCTTCATATTGACTTATTTAGGTCGACAACATACAAAAATCTTGGTGGGAATCTCTTTTGTATGGTGATAGCTGATGATTTCTTTCGGTATTCATGGACCATCTTTCTTGAAGACAAAGCACAAGCTATCTCTAATTTCAAGAAGTTCACAAAGAGGGCGCCCAAAATGAATTTGAAGCAAAGATCAAGAAGATTAGGAATGACAATGGAACTGAGTTCGAAAATTCTACCATCGAAGAATATTGCGATGATCTTGGCATCAAACATGAGTTTTCGGCGACCTACACCCAAGGGCAAAATGGTGTAGTTGAGAGAAAGAATAGGACCCTAATCTCTTTTGTTAGGGCTATGTTGCATGAATATGGAACCACAGAAAGGTTTTGGGCTGAGGCTATCAACAGCGCTTGCTACACTTCCAATCGAGTGTATCTTCATTGGCTCCTAAAGAAGACTCCCTATGAGCTCTTGGTGGGAAGGAAGCCCAACTTGGCATACTTCCAGGTCGTTGGTTGCAAGTGCTATATCCTCAAGAAGGAGAAGAGGCTAGGGAAATTTGAGAAGGAGACCGACATTGGATTTCTCGTTAGGTATTCCGGTAACTCTAAAGCTTATCGTGTTTTCAATACTACTGCTGGAATGGTAGAAGAGTCTTGTGATGTGCAATTTGATGAACATAATGGTTCCAATGTAGATGATGAGCCCTTGAAGGAGGCAATGAGGAAGATGCCCGTGGGAGAAGTTCTTCCTAGAGAAGATGATGAGCCATATACTCCACCAACGGCACCAGAAACATCAACCTCTACATAACAAAAACCACTATATCAACAAATCAAGCACAACACTTGATTAATGCTCAAGCTCCAAGTGATCATCCTTAAGAGCCTACTACCCCAAGAAACCAAGCAACCTCTACATCAAGGGCAACACCATCATGCCCAAGAAAAGCACCAAGAGAGGAGGAAGGTTGCAGCTCACTGCTCTGATAATAAGATACCATCATCTCCAAGGAACAAGCTCTTCATGATGCTCAAGATGCCTCACCGCTTCAAGCTCCAGCGACTCAAGAGGCTCCAAAGAGGCTCAACCCTATTGTTCAAGATCACGTAAGTGACTTGAACCTTGGGAGTCGCTCTCAAGGGATTAAAACTAGGAGAAATCAATATAAGTCCAATTATACTAACGATGAATCTGCTAATACTTCTTGTGAAAATTTCTCTTTTGTGTCTCTGATAGAGCCAAATAATATTGATGAATCCGTGGAGGATCATAAATAGATGCTTGCCATACAAGAAGAGCTCAATAACTTTGAGAGTAATCAAGTACAGGAGTTGGTGAAGAGGCCCAAGAACAAGAATTTTATCGGCGCCAAGTGGGTATTCAAAAACAAGCAAAATGAAAATGGCAATGTTGTGAGGAACAAAGCAAAGCTCGTGGCCAAAGGTTACTCACAAGTAGATGGAGTTGATTTCGATGAAACCTTTGCCCCGTTACTTGCTTATGCTTCACATTTTAACTTCAAATTATATCAAATAGATGTGAAGAGCACTTTTCTTGATGGTTATATTAATGAGCAAGTACTTTGTACAGCAACCATTTGGCTTTGAAGACCCCAAGCATCCCGACCATGTCTTCAAATTGAGAAATGCGTCGTATGGGTTCAAGCAAGCTCCAAGGGTGTGGTATGAGAGACTAAGAGACTTCCTCACCGGCAAGGGATTCAAAATAGGGAGTATTGACAAACTTTTTTACTAGACATATTGATAAAGATCTTTTCATTTGCCAAATTTATGTTGATGATATCACT
The DNA here is from genome assembly GCA_001602315.1 of Zoysia pacifica. Taxonomy (NCBI): domain Eukaryota; kingdom Viridiplantae; phylum Streptophyta; class Magnoliopsida; order Poales; family Poaceae; genus Zoysia; species Zoysia pacifica. The sequence continues at coordinate 172,460 of BCLH01000173.1, read as the reverse complement.
ACCGGATCCATAAATAAAGCATATAATGAAGAATTTCGTGAACTAATGGCCAAGGAATTTGAGATGTCCATGATAGGTGAACTTCATTTGTTCCTCGGGTTTCAAGCAAATGAAAGGAGGAGCGTTCGTCTATCACGAGAAGTATACAAGGGAGCCCCTCAAGTGCTTTGGAATGGAGTCAAAGCCAATCAAGACACAGATGGCTACCAACGGTATTCTTGGGCTGGATGAGAAGGGTAAATCGGTTGACAAAAAGCTTTATAGATCCATGATCAGGTCTATTTTATATCTTACCACATCTCGTCCGGATATCATGTTTAGTGTATGCTTATGTGCTCATTATCAAGCTAACTCTAAGGAATCTCATTTAAGTGCTATCAAAAAGATCCTTAGATACCTTATGTACACAAGAACCATGGGCCTTTGGTATCCAAAGGATGATGGTTTTGATCTTGTTGGCTACTCCAACTCGGATTTCACCAAATGCAAAGTGAGTAGAAAGAGTAACTCCGGTGGTTGTCAATTTCTTAGGAGATCTTTAGTTGCTTTGAGTCAAAGAAGTAAAATGTCGTGGCTATCTCAACGGCCGAAGCAAAATATGTGGCAGTCAGTGCTTGTTGTGCTCAACTTCTCCATATGAAGCAAACTCTTATGGATTATGGGCTGAAATATGATCAAATCCCTCTATATTGTGATTGTGAGAGTGCTATCATCATGGCTCTTTGTGGAAATAGTTGACCACTATAAGTGTTGTGGAAATACTGAAAAATATTCTCAAATATATTTGTCAAATTTGACTATAAATGTTGCTAAAATATTGCTTTTATATTGGGTCAATTCAAAACAGGGGCAAATATCCAAAAACTTTGAGAAAACGGAGGTAAAACTGCAAAGGGTATTTCTATCTTCTTGCATGCAATTTAACACTATTAAGAGTACATAACAGAACAAGGGCAATTCATTGGTTCGGATTAAAAAAACAGGTCCGTTTTTTTAAAATCTTAAAAGAAGATTTATTATCAGAATTGTCTCCTAAAATAGGGGCAACCATGCAATTGCCCCTTTCAAAAATACGAAGTTTTTTGATTGCTCGTGTCTCTAGCTTTGGAGATTACTCATATGAAGTTTGATAAGTCAAGAATGTTGAAATTCTGCTCATCAAGAGGTTTGGTAAAGATGTCGGCCAATTGATCAAAGGTCCTCACACTTATAAGATCAATATCTTTCTTTGCCACATGATCCCTAATGAAGTGATGCTTGACTTCAATATGTTTCGCATGACCATGATCACCCTTATGAATAGCAATTGGGTCTGTATCGCCATCACATCAGCGAGGGTGGCAGGGGGTAAAGGGAGCTCTTCTCCTGCCACTGGAGCTCCATCTCCAGTCATGGCCCGAGATGGGGCTCTTGCGGCTCTTCGAGCACTGGCGCCGGCAGCAGCACCATCTGCTGCTGGAGCAGAACGAGCCACCACATTCTCGCCGTGGTGACTGGACTGAGCCTCGTCTTCGTGGGCTTGGCGCGGTGCGCTGGCAGCAGGTGCTTCGGAGCGGCGCGGGTTAGGGGGCACCCCTCCTCTCCTGACCGCTTTCGCTTTCATGGTGCACGCAACTTGCTCAACGTTGTTGTAGTTGAGGTTGCGCTCACGAGCCTGGCGTTCTTGAATGCGGGTTGATTTCTTTGGCACCATCCTGCCAAAAGAAAACAGTAAACCGATGGGGTTAGGCACTAGTCACATGTAAGTGCGAGTGTGAATTACAATTTTTAAGTTTATAAAAACAGCACAACATACACACAATCATAAAGTGAGAGGAAACAAATCAGACATAGCACACAACCATGGTTATATTACAAATGGTACTAGGTACAACTGAGGTCCCGGGGACATAACACTACGTGATTACAGCACGGGAGTTTTTCTTTTTACAAGTCAAAATCCGTTGTCATAAACATCATCATCTACCGCTACAACGATAGATCTCCCCCTGCTACAACAGTAGGTACAAAAGAGTAGCTATCCCCTAGTAGCTATGGCTGCTCGAACTCCCTTGCCGGCATCCTTCCTAGGCCGCCATCCAGCAGCGAAGTTGTTCTACTGAGCGTCGCTGTGGGGCTGCGGCAGTCCTGTGTCGACTGCAGGCTTGACCTCCACAGCTGTGGTGTTAGCACTGTGGGAAGCCTGCGTGCGGCCTGGGGTGGTCCCGACGATCTCCACGTTGGAGTCGAGCACGGCCTCCTCCTGCATGGGCTCGTCGGTGTCATCGTGGGGGTGCTGTCGCCCGAGCTGAGGGCGCGGGAGAGATACTCTCCACGGCTGCCACCATCGCCGTCCTGGAGGCGTGATAGCTGTGCCACACACGTGTAGATGTCGTCGCGAGTGTGCTGGTCCAGCACCAGGGCGTGAGGTGGCACTGCCGGCCTCCCATCGGAGAGACGCACTAGAGCACACTTGCGGGGTGTGGTCTTGGTCCGAGCTCCCTGCCGAGCAGGAGCACTATCCTCGGACGCGGGAGAGTCACAGAGTCTCCCCCTCAGCAACGCAGCAACCCCAGGCACACTCTTCCTCGCCGTGCGACGAGTAGGAGGGTATGAGGACTGCAGCTGATGTCCCAGTGTCTCCAACTCATGCTGGTGCGCCGCGTGCTGGTCGGGGAGACCTTCTTCAGGCTCTCCTCTAGTGCCTGGGCGGTGGGGAGAGCGGCACGGGCAGTGCTGAGCTGAAACAGCGCCGTGTCGCACTGCCCCTGCGCATCGAAGGGCTGCAGCTGAAGCACGTCACACTGCGTAAGTGCAGCAGCGTCTGGACCGCGTCCCGCTGAGAGTGGGCCGTCTCGAGCTGCTTCTGCAAGACTGTGAACTGTCCCTCGGCAGTGAAAGTGCGGAGGGACTGTGCTATCTACTGACCTCAAAGCTCCTCACAGAGACGGTGCTGCGCTATCATGTACTACGCTGTCTCCACCAGCGTGGGGTCCTCCACTGTCCTGGTGGGGCCTCCAAGTGTGCCCAAACGGTGCACCCACATCAGGTCATCGGTGACGACCACTAGAAAGTAGCGCACAGGTGTGGCTCCGGTGAAATCGAGATTCACCGTGCACACGTGGAGTAGGGCCTAACGGGCTGCTACCTGTAGGGTAGAGTCGTAGCTGGGGCCGGTGGTCAGCATCGTCCACATTGGCAGCGGGTACGCGACGAGGCAGGTCTCCACCTCGAAAAGGATGTGCTCACTGGACTCCAGGCTCCTCCAGCGGTACAACACGGGTACAGTGTAACTGAGAGAGCATACGAGTGAGGATTGCTGGAAACCCGTCGAACCTGCTCGCCTCGGGTCCAAGGGGAGTCCACCCTCCAGCAGCCATCTGCAAAGAGACGGTAAATAAAAGGTCAGTGAACTATAGTAGACAAGTAAATAGCATAATATAAAAGGTACGCAAGCAATATAAGAGCGTGTAGGTATGAGTCCCACTAGAACGTAGTTTTGCAAGGAAAACGTATAGTCCTAACGGTATGCTGTCACATGTCGCATCCTAAGGTCTCGTCCTACGGTCAAGTACGGCTCTGATACCACTCTGCAGGACCCCCTTCCAGAAAGTAGAGTCCTTGTGCCTCCTGTACCAATCTCTGGACCGGTAGTTGGTACGCACAACAAGAACAAAGTGATATTATTACACATACGGGTTCAACGTACTACAAGACTTCAGAAAGGTCTAAAAAACATAGCTTATATTGCATTCATCAAGTCAACGCAGCGACTCTTATTCAAACATCACACCTACTCGATAACTACTAGCACACCACAGTAACACTCGAACGAAGGGCGAGACTTCTAATCTTCGTAGTTGGCATCATCCTCATCGTCTTCATCCTCTGAACAAACAATAGCAAGGGATGGGGTGCGCACAAACATAATCAGCAAGTCCTAGCGGTAAGGAGGGTAAGGTTCACGAAGAGCGAAGCAAGGAGAGGCTTGAGGTTTATGTTTTGCGGAAAGCAAGTTTTTATGTGGGGCCTTCCTAAAGGAAAAGTCTTTAAACAAGATGGAAAAAAAATTATTATCTTTTAGTAGGATGGACCTGAGAAAAACTTTCACCCCTTCTATCAGTTCCCAAGTTTTAGTCGGGCACTAGCACGCATCCATGCAGGCCCTCGACGCACAGCCAACACTTTTCAAAGCATCGGCGTCTACACCCACTCACTCGTCAAGGATAATATAGAAAACTAATCGTAGGGTAGCCGAACAAATAGCATGTCAATACCGTGACAACGGTCTATTCGAAAGGATTTCACACTCTGCAGAGGTTGTACACTGTACCCACAGGTTATGCTACTCCTGATCAATAGAGTTGCATAACGCTTACCCCACTACTACATAGGCTTTCACAGATTCCACCCAAGATGTACACAGGGGCTATCCGTCGGGGTATCACCCTCCGATACACGACAGTACATTCTCGGAGCTGGATCGTGAAGATTTACCACAGTCACGTCTTTTTCTGGTCCCCTACTACGCCGAGCATTACCAAACCAGGGGCTATATCCGTGGTCTTACGATCCCATGATGCGGGCAATTATATAGTCGAGAGCAAGGCAGCAAGTTATCTCATGCCCTTCTCCTGTCCCCTTGTGTCCTACCGACCTCCTAATGGCTCGATGTGAAATACTTACATAGCGGAGATAAGTCCTGCCCAATATGTACAGGTTCTGTGGTTGCACGAAATTATTAAGCCGAGCGCTAACGAACCAGTCCTTATATGGCAGGGGTAGCGGACTCGTCCACGGCAGGTGGACCACGTCGAAGACTATACACCTATCAACATCACCTCTTGTGAGCCCCACCCCACAACCAGAATCACCCATCTTCACCTAGCATCTGTTGCACTAATCCCATTCCGTTTTATTTACACACACCACCAAACACAATTTAATGCATTTTGTAAATAAATGGTGTATGGTGTAGTGGTGCGAGACACAGCAATTGGGGTTCTAAGCATTCTACTAAACAAGGCAACTCTCTGTTTTTTAAAAGTATTTAAAGACGGGAGACCTATGGTTAACAAGGGTGCGTCGCCAACGGCTAACAAGGTGATAAATTATATTAACTACAGCAAGTAACTGATATTAATATAAATACCTAGAATCAAGTAGGTATTAAGCTACACAACATTTTAACACAGTTTATAAAATAAGCAAACATTTGGCTCTATAGGTGCAGCAGTAAAACATGGGTTCAATGTTGTTCAAGGGGGTGTTAGGACTTGCCTTCAGTGGCGTCCTCAAGCTCTTCCTCGTACTCAGGCTCCTCGGGCTCTCCTTCTTCTTCGGGCTCTTCTTCGGCTACAAACAACAAACAATCTATAAGCTTACTAAATGAAAAGCTACAAAATCTATAAATAAAATAGAAACCGAACAAAAACATGGAGTTTGGATGGTTTGGAATGGTAGTGCTCATGATAAGGATTCCAACGGTATATTGGTTGTGATGATCAGAGCTAGGATGTGGCGGCAAAGTTACCGACAAGGCGGCAGCGACAGTGCAGCAGAAAGTCGCGTGGACACATGGTTCGGCATGTGTCCATGGCCTCTCGACACCTGCGTGTTCAGAATCGAGAAAAATCCTGTGGACACGTGGTTGGTCCTGTGTCCACGACCCCTAGACACATGGGTGTCTAGAATCGGAGATTTCGCCGTGGACACAGAATTCTGTGACGTGTTCGTGGACACGTGAACATGTGAGCTGTGATCGTGTCTGTGGACATGTGGACACTGAACTGTGACTGTGTTCGTGGACACGTGGACTGTGACCGCGTCCGTGGACACAGGGACTGTGACCGTGTCTGGGGACACATGGAGTGTGACGTGTCCGTGGACACGTGGTCACGTGAACTGTGATGTGTCCGTGGACACGTAGACTGTGACCGTGTCCGTGGACACGTGAACTGTGACGTGTCCGCGGACACCCTGGAACTATGAACTGTGACGTGTCCGTGAACTGTGATGTGTCCATGCCCGTGTCCATGACCCTGGACACGGGGTCCTGGCCGTGTCCAAGGTGGACACACGGACACGTGTCTGTGTCCGGGGATTTCACATCGAGCGAAGGTTCAATGCGATTGTGAGCGTGCGTGAGCCGTGTCACGCGGCCCTCCGGTCGGGGACCACGGCCGCGCTCACTGTTCAGCGCGCGCGTGCTGGCCTGGATGCGCACTGGGCGTTCCGAAGGCGCTTTGGCATGTCCCGAACGCGCTCTGTGCGCGCTCCGGCATTCTGGACGCGGTTCGGGCGCGCACTGGCGCGTCCCGGTGCGTTCCAG
>BCLH01000173.1:142258-158267 GCA_001602315.1 Zoysia pacifica | reverse complement strand
CCTAAACTTGTTTTTGTGTTGCCAGCTGCTGCCCTTGATCCTGAGACATTATATAGGACAAAATTTGCACAAAAATCACATAATAAGATGGCTGTAACTTTAGCACTTCAGCAGATTGCACACTCATCTGAGGAAGCATCGCGTGCTATTGAACAATTTACTATGTTCAGTGCAAAGAGAGGTTTATTTGGAGGAGAGGAGGCTCGGTGCTCAGCTATTGGTGGTCGTATAAATGCAGGTCGGTATCATTTCATTTATGGCATTTCGTGTACATGCAGGTTTACTTTTTTTTTTTTAAATAACAGTGCAGGTTTACTTACTTTGTCATTTATTTCAGTGGACTGGTGGGGTCAATTTGGAGGACAGTGCAACGAACTCCAAAAGCTTGCAATGCGCATTGTTTCACAATGCATGTCATCCAGCGGATGTGAGCGAAACTGGAGCACATTTGCTTTGGTGCATACCAAACTGAGAAATAGGTTAGGCTATGACAAGCTCCATAAGTTAGTCTACGTTCATTACAATTTGAAGTTGTGCATCTAACAATTTGAAGCTGACTTTCAATGCCTTCAAGAAAAGGAATCTGATCCATGTGGCATCATGATGGATGTTGCTCTATATGATGAAAAAACCCAATCATGGACTGGTTGTCCAACTCTATGAGTGAATCTATGCCAACTCTCGATGAATATGATAACAATGATCCTAATTCTCCTTCACCTAGCATATTTTTAAGTTAGAAGTTAGAAATGGATGAAACAGAACTAGCTTTATTTAAAAGGAAACTTTCTTTTGATATAAAGGGAGGTAAAAGAAAACGGAAAAAGCAATCAAAGGAAGAAGAGGAAGGTGATATTTCAGATTATTATGAGTCAGATAGTTCTTTACAAGGTAGCCCAACCTATTCTGAGTCAGGGACAGCAGTTTTAATGAAAGTAATGGTAAAGGAGCTATTGGTACTGGTGTCTGTGGTTCAGGTTATTCCACTCAATTTGCATGTCCTACACTCGAATTTATATTCTTAGTTAAATGTATACAAACTTATACTTGATACTATATTATAGATGCGAGGTTTAATCAACCAGAATTTTCTTCTCGGAGATCAACTAGGAAGAGGAAGCCAACTGTCAGGAGCCTCCACGAACAGGTAAGATTTTGTGACCCAATTTAGAATATGCTTTTTGATTTGATCTTGTGCTCATATTTTGTTCATTGCGCTTATATGCATTCTTAGTGATGAAAGTTATTAGACACCTATTAGACACCTATGTTGGTGGTAGGCTTCAAACATGTAAATATATTGCATCTGTATGTATAGTGGACTCCCAAAAATTTTGTTGTGGACAGTGGAGTTCATTGGGCACCTATATTGGTGATAAGCTTCAAACATGTCATTATATTGCATCTGGATGTTCTGTAGTGGACTCTCATATTTTGTGGACAATGAAACTTATGTTATTAGGCACCTATGTTGGTGATAGGCTTCAAACATGTAAATATATGGACTTATATATTATGTTTAGTGTACCAAACCTATATAATGTGCTATGGACTTGATATATTATTATATTTCTATGCTTTTGAATGAAACTAGTGACTCAATGGATTAAAGACTATTTGTAAAGACATCATGCCAAATTTTGTTTAAAGAATTTGAATTTTTTGAATTCAAATCCGGTATACCCGATATTTCTGATATATCGTGTTTACCAGTGACCTCCAATATTTTTTTTCCAATCGAAAAAAATTTCGTAGAGAAGAACACCTATCCCTGTGCACAAGGATATCACTCAGGGATATCTTTGTTCCCGAGTGGTAATAACACTCAGGAAGCTTCTAACACTACCTTAATAAACTAATACACGATGCTTGCCTCCTGCCCTTAATTTGCCCAAATATTCATGTCTCTCATCCTTTCCTTTTTTTATTTTTTTACCAGATATGCTTGTTTAGAAAATCGAACACATAAAATGGTCTGTCATACAGTCAAAGTGAAGACACCATAGATTAATATTTCAGAGATATCAACAATACAATCAGCGTATAAGATTTCACACAAGCAAAATATATAGTACAAATGGATATACCATCGTCCATCTAGGATCTAGGACACATCCAAGTATATTGTAAGGGGGAATATCTACTCAGAGCACCAACAGTAGTGGCACGGTGGCAACATCCATCGCCTGTCGTCAAGTCGTTCTTCATCTCGGCAGCGGCGCCCTCCGCTAAGTGGAGCTTGACGTCACCCAACTTTAGACTCGTAAAACAAGTAGTACAAGTCAAGAGAGAGACCTGAAAACCAGCAATTATGTCTAAAACTAAAACAAAGAAGGGAGCAGCAGTACCTGCCGTCCATGAACTAGTCGAGTTGCTGCTGGAGGTCACACGGGAACACCTCGAGTCCCTTGACAACCTCGAGCTGGAGCACATGGTCGTCGGCATCAGGCTCCTTCTTCTCCGTGGTGAGCGCTGAGGAGGGTGGCTTCTTTGGCAGCGGCGACGGCGCAGCTTGGGTATCCTTGCCCAGGCAAGGCGGAGGATTCGGAGGACCAGGAAGAAGATGTGCTGCTAGAGCGTATGGGGTGAGGATAAGGGGAGAAAATTATACAGGATCCGGGTCCTTCAAAGATCCGTAGGACCTCCTCTCCCCTCTCACCACGTGTTAATCATCAATCACAAAGCTTCCAGCCTAATTTCTCCCTCCTGGCCCATTTCGCAGCTGTCTGGAAAAAAGATCAAGAAACGTTCTTGAGAGAGGAAAGAAAAATCCTCCTTGGAAAACAACAAGAAAAGGTATTTGTACTAATTGACTGTTCGTTGCTTCCGGTATTATCATCAAAAAATTATCTTATCATATACGTTCCTAAATTATTTTTTCCATCAACTTCCAACATCAATTTTGATTACTCATCTTATTTAAAAAGTTTTGATAAATACCATTTATTTTATAATTAAAGTTATCTGAATCATAACTATATTTAAATTAATTTTTTGAATAAAAAAAGGTCAAAATTGATGGAGTATATATCTGCAAGAATTTAGGAATGGATGGACTATATACCTGCAAGAGAAGAATCAAAGCAAACATCAGGTGCAAAAGCATATGGAGTTTCACGTATAACTGTAAGATTATCAATAATGCAATTTCTTTCATCTCATCTGCTCTCTCTGTTCCCTCTGTTCCTAAATTGTTATCTCCGTTTACTTCTAATATCAATTTTGACCATTTATTTTATTCAAAAATATCAATTATAATGTAAGTCATGATTCAAATAACTTTAAAGATAAAGCAAATTATAACATAATATATAATATTTAACAATTTTATTAATAAAATAAATAGTTAAAGTTGATATTAAAAATAAACGGTGATAACAATTTAAAAATAGAGAAAGTACAAATTATTTTGGTACCTCTAATCAATTTTAATTTATATTTACACTACGCTACGAAACGTTGGCCGGAAGGGAATTTGGGCTGGAAGCTGAGATTGATGATTACCGTGTGATGAGAGAGGAGAGGAGGTCCGTAGGACCATTGAAGTACCCGGGCCCTGTATAATTTTCTCCCGAGGATAAGAATGGACGGAATAAATTACTTCCATCTCCAGCTCGAGTTAATGCTGCCAGCAACCTCTCCCGTGGAAAAGTGGTAGTTCCCGCCAGAGTTTTCATTTTCCCTCCTGTTTGCGGCAGCCAAATTTTCAGCTACACGCTTCCCTGAGTGCTTGCACTCGTGGAAACAAAACGATTCCCCGAGTGAGCCTTTAGCCACACAGGGAAACAAGTGATTCCTCGGGTGAACAACCAGCACTCAGGAAACTTTGATATTCCCTATGTGTTTTTTGCAATCTCTCGGGGATGTTTATCGACACTCAGGGACGTTCCATTTTCTGGTAGAGTGGGTAGCGTCACGTGGTGGGAGGCCCGCATTCTCATGCAGAAAGCGAGGGGCATGCCGAATTTGACGTTAGAGACATTCTCCGTCTATTTTCCAATTGTTATCGTTATTGACTTTTAACATTAACTTTAATTATTTATTTTATTTAAAAAGTATGATGAATCTAAGTAAATTTTATTATAATTTGATTTTTTAAGGTATTTGAAATATGACTTGTAATTTTATATATTTAAATTAATTTTTTTAATAAGACAAATGATCAAAATTAATGTTAGAAGTCAACGGTGCCAACAATTTAAGAACGGGAGAGTATACCTTAAAGGGCCCAGCGATTCGAATGAGGAAGCTCAAAAAAGAATTTGAAATGCTGCGCGGATGACAACTGACTTATTTGCTAATCTAGCTGCGCCGAAAGAGATCTATTTGAGTGTTATCCGGCCATATTGGTTCCATACATGGATTATGTCATTCTATGCCAGGTCACTCAAACCCATTGTTGGATTGTATTCATGTCTCCTCTAATTCATGTCTTAATACATGTGTTCGTTTAAATCATGATTCGAATCCATTGGAGACAGGAAGCAACATACATGCTCGTGCATAGAACTGAAAGACAAGAAGCAACATACACGCTTGCCTCTTGCTTGCCTGTTCTGATGTGCTAACTGACACTTGACTGAAAAATACAAAAAGCTCTGAACTTCTGATGGCCAAAGAAATGTTCAATCACAGCTTTGATTTGTTCAACATTCCAAGATCCAAGAAACAGATGAGCAGTAAAAAAACAACAAAAATCAATTGAAACGGGAAGAGCGAGCAGTAGAGAGGAAAGTTGCAGTCAAACATCATATAAAGGCAGGCAGCATTGGGCAAGAAAAATTGCATAGTCGGGAACGAGGAGGACAACTAGCAGCAGTAATCGGCTCGACGAGGTCGAGGCGTCCCCAATAGCAATAGCAACTTTGCTCGCCATTGCCGCTGCGCGCTCATCAGCAGGATGCGACAACCCCCGCGCGATGTGATTTCTGCCTCGCTTGCTGCGTACTTGGGACAGCGGCGAGCACATCAGATCTCGGCAACCAGAGAGTGACGAGGAGGAGCGAGAGAGCTTATCGGAGAAGCTGGCAACTGGAGGGAGTAGGCGTCGGTGCAACGATGTCGTCGTCTCACCGTCACGCCGCCGAGTCATTCTCTGCTCGCCTCCTTTCGCCGCCGCACTCATGTTTTTATTCCAACAGTCGAGAGATGGGGTTTGATTCCATGCCGAGGACGAGTGAAAATGTGTGAAACAGACCGGAATTCGTACCAAGTCGGCTTTAACCGAACACCCATTCCAACCGGACCAGATTTTCAATCCACGTCGGGCCGTTCCCAGTGGTTTCGAGCTGTTACTAGGCCGTTCCAGGCTAAAACGAACGAGGTCTGAGGCTCGAATGAGAACACGAACAATTGGAAATCAATTGGATTCAGAGAGCTCCTTCAAATTAAATAGCTTAAACAGGACCATTGCATAACACAAGTCTATACAATAAGTTTCATCGAGCGGTTGGAGAAGAGACTATAGAGTGTCTCGTAAATGACCAAGGCGTCAAGCATGAAGATTGTGATGAGATGCAGGCCATAGTGCAAGAATTTTTTTAAACCTGTTTCATTTGTTTGCCTTATTTTATACTTTCTCTGTTTAAAATTGTTATCGCCGGTCAGTTCAAATTTAAACTAACCAATGACAGAAATTTTAGAACGGAGTTATTATTTATCATATAGAGACAAGAATTGTGGCCCACAATTAGTTTCAAAAAAAATTTATAGCTACATGCCCATACCAATCAGGGATGGAAACTCTTTGTGTCTAGTCTATTAGGAGTTTTGTTTCCTTCCGTTGCGTCCCATGTTCAACCATTGTCTTATTCAAAAATTTTACGAATATACAAAAACAAACAAGTCAACCTTAAAGTATTTCTAATAATGAATCGTTTCAGAATAAAATAAATAATATTTTTATAAATATTTTAAATAAAACGAATGGTCAAAAGTAGATATTTGAAAAATCTTTCTAATCTAGAAAGACAGGGCGGAGGGAGTACTTCTGTATACTTCGGTTGTAACCTTCTTGTATGTGTTTATTTGTGGGTGCGCTAATGACGCCGTGCCAATGCAAACTATTACAACCAGACTCCAGATGTTTTTTTTTTTTTGGGTTTTGGGGTGGGGGGGCAACAAACCACCAAAAAAAATTTTAGATTCCGGTTGTGAATATGGACACATACAGTTTAGGATTCCGATCCCTTTCTAGTGCAGGTTAAATAAAATATAGTAGTCAAAATTATAGTTGAATATATTTATTCACAATGCTTGAATATATTTATTCACAATGCTGAAATAAATAATTAATATTTCTAAAATTGAAGAAATGCCCTATATATAACATCCAAGTCTCGATGCAGAAAATCAAACTCATTATTCCACCATATTTTCTTCAACACGAGTGGACTCTTAGCGGAAGCTTCTAACTTGTAGCTAGAGTTGATTTTCCTAACTTGCACAATTCAGTCAGGCCGTTTTAACTTCTAGACAAAATGTTTGGACAGGGAGATTCTCTTTTTAAAACAATAAACAATTTAATTTCTGAATTAGAAATAGGGCAGAGTGTAGGGCTCTGTGGTTCATTTGGATTCACGCTTTTACAGTAGGTAATGATAAGGGTAATGTCATTGGTCATTAGTATAAATCTATCCACTGTTCTTATTTTGCCCTATGTTACATCCAGAGAGAAAAGTTGGGTTCAGGGAGTCAGGTTACAGTTTTGCCTGTTTAAATCCACATTTGTGGAGATAAATTTACAGTTTTTATGAGTACCTCTTCTATTGATCAATTGCACTTTCTGTAGTGCCACACAAAAACTGACAGCACATATTCAGCAGAACATAAATCATGTTCAGAGCACTAAAGAAAAGTATTAGCCTCCATAATGCCTAGGAACAAGTATGGCGCAGCCAAATAAACGATAGCACTGCCAAAAAGAGAGAGAGTCAAGCAAATAAATTACACAACTATTTGCATCATTAGTAACCTCTGCAGTCGACGGCCTAGTTCATGCAATAGAGCGCAAGGTTCGCAGAGGCGCCCCGTTTGTTGGTGTGGGAGCAGTGAGGGGTACTACGGTAGTGGCAACGGCCTTTCCCGGGCTTGCAGCGGCGTCAATGTCGGTGGCGCTGTGGGCTGTGCGGTGGCCGGCGGCGGTGTACATCGTGTGGTCAAGAGGAGCATGCAGCTGCACCGCCTCATGGGTGAGAAGTGCTGGGGGTTCAGATGATGCTGTGGGGCCGCGGAATGGGACCAATGGCCACCAGAGTCCGAGGAATCGATGGTGGCCAGCGGTGGCCGGCTAGGAGGAAGAAAGGTGGGGAAAAGTAAAATTCGTGGAAATGTGGCCAAGAGAGAGAACCTAGGTAGCAGGGCGGGGCAAAGGGGTTGAGCAGGAGCGGCGAGCCTCCCTTTTATAGCCAGGAGCGGCTGGTTTGCTGCAGGGGCAGCAGGGTACCCGCCGTTTGGCTTGGCAGCGGCGTTAAGACCGGATTTTGGCAATGATGGCGAATCCTCCCAATCGGAGCGAGCTGGTGGCAGCTGGCATGTCCTGTGGCAGGAGGCAGCCATGCCAAAGCACGACGGTGGACGAGGGGCGCTAAGCGCGGCTCCACCACGGATTTTCCAACCGGTGGCAGGTGATGATTGAGAGTTCACCGCAGCGTGAAGGTCGCCGATGAGCTGACAACCGCGTGCACAATTCAAAGGAAATCAGAGAGATTGTGGTAGCTGCGAATGGCAACGTTTATTCCCGGACGAAGTGATAACGAGTCCTTATGTGTTTACTTCGCCACGATGAACTGGATTCTTAATCAGATCAATCGCCGACTTGTTATCCATTTTCACCACAGCAGGTCCAACCTGCGTCCCGATTATCTCTGACAGGAAGCCTGCAAGCCAAATTGCTTGACATGCTGTTGCAGACGATGCCATATATTCAGCTTCACAAGATGATAGTGCTACTGACTTTTGTTTCTGAGATTGCCAAGTGACTGGGCTTTGTCCGAGATAAAACAGCACACCTGTAGTATTTCTGCTATCATCTGTATCCCCGGCCAGGTCACTGTCGCTGTATCCGATCAGCTGCAGACCCTCTGCTTCTCCTTTCTTGTATGTAATCCCATACTCCTGTGTACCAGCAATGTAACGGAGTATATGTTTCACAGCAGCTTGGTGATCTTCTCTTGGATCCTCCATGAAGCGACTCACAAAGCTTACAGAGAATGCCAAATCAGGACGTGTATGAATCAAGTACCTGAGTTCTCAACTATACTTCGGTACTCTGTTCCATCCACCTTCCTTTCTGGACTCGACTTTGTCAGCTTCAACCTAGACTCCATTGGTGTGTGGCAGGGATTGCACTCATGCCATCCCCGTCCGTTCCAATAAGCGTTGAGCATACGCAGATTGCCGAATGGAAATGCAGTTAGTAGTTTGCCGTACATCAATTCCCAGGTAGTAGGTGAGCAATCCCAAATCGCTCATGCGAAATCGTTGACGCATCTCCTCCTTAAACTTGCTGATGTCCTCATCCAGAGCTCCCGCTATCAGCAGGTCATCCACATACACGCCGATCACCAGGGGCCTACTGGCCATGCGTCTGGTGTAGACGGCGTGTTCATGGTCACTGCGAACAAAACCAAGAGAATCAAGAGAGTTGTGCAGCTGTGTATACCATGCGCGTGGCGCTTGTCGCAAGCCATAAAGCGCCTTCCTCAGTCGCAGGACTTGACCATCTTCTCCAATTGAGAATCTCAGTGGCTGCTGCACATAAACTTCTTCAGTCAGGACTCCATTCAGGAACTCAGATTTCACGTCTATGTAATGCACACTCCAGCCTTCATGCGCTGTTGCTGCAAGAATCAATCGAATTGACTCCATCCTAGCCACTGGCGCAAAGACTTCTTCAAAATCGATTCCTTGCTTCTAAACAAACCCCTTTGCAACGAGCCTGGCCTTGTGCTTCACAATGTCCCCGCGTTCGTTCTTCTTCGCTTTGAATACCCACTTGAGTCCGATCGCCCTGTGCCCTGCAGGTAAATCAGTTGCCACCCAAGTATCATTCTCTTCAATTGAGCGCAGTTCTTCAATCATAGCTGCGCGCCAATTCCGATCTTGCTCAGCTTCAGAGAATGTAGCAGGTTCTTCTGCGCTCACCACATGTGCTTCCTGTAGCACCAAGCGTTGTGCCAATCCTGGTACAGCAGATGGTCTTAGGATATTATCGATCCTGCGGAACCACGCTTGTACACTTTCATCATGATCTGCATCAAGATCAGGTTCGACGCTTGGTGGTGAAGCCAGTTCTGGAGTTGGTGGCGGTGCTTGTTCTTTAGCAACCTGCGGAACAGGGGACGGCGTCGCGCTTCCTGCAGATTGTTCAGTAGCCGTCGAAGTGGTGTCGGTGGAGATGATGTACTTGACGACAAACGGCTCACCACCATGTGAGCTTTGATCACCACCATCTTCATTGTCCCAATCCCACTGGGCGCGCTCGTCGAACATGACATCCCTGGAGATGTGGACTTGCCGTGTCCGCGGATTATAGGCCCAGTTAGCTTTGACCCGAGCTCATATCCGATGAACACCATCTTCCTTCCCCGATCATCCAGCTTCTTGAGGTGAGGTGCTGTGTTCTTGATGTAGACGATGCACCCAAAAGTCCAGAGATGATGCACTGCAGGCTTCCTCCCATTCCAAGCTTCATACGGCGTCACTCCCTCGACGCTCTTCGTTGGTGAGCTGTTCAGGAAGTAGACAGCAGTGACAACGGTCTCACCCCAAAAATATCCTGGCAAGTTCTTGGCCTTCATCATGCTACGAGCTGCTGCCACCACTGTTTGATTTCTCTCTACCACACCATTTTGTTGTGGCGAGTAGGCTGCAGTCAGTTGCCGTTTAACTCCTGATTCAGCACAACACCTGGAGAATTCAGTAGAGGTGAATTCCCCCCTCTATCTGTTCGAAAGCAGGACAGCTTCCTCCCTGATCTTCCTTCTGCTTCGGCTTGGATTTGCTTGATAGCTGTTGGTGCACAATCCTTAGACGACAGCAATGCAATCCACATGAACCTGTTGAAGTCATCCACAAGAAGCAAGAATAACTTCTTACTACTTGGCATAGCTGGAGTGATCAGCCCACAGAGATCCCCATGCACCAACTCAAGCGGCCTCTTGGCCCTGTACTCCGCCTTCTCCGGGAATGGGATTTGCCGCTGCTTCCCAGCCATACAAACTTCACAAAGTTGATCAACATGTATGATCTGCGGCAAGCCTCTTACCATCTCTTCCCTGGCCAGCTTCTTCATCGCCGCAAATCCCAGATGGCCAAGGCGTGCGTGCCAGCGCCACGCCTCCTCATCGCCTCGCGCCATCAGACACACGGGGCGTGCCAATCTTGCTTCTAGCACATAAAGACAGCTTGATCCCCGTGCAACAGTGACAACCGCTGCTCCGGGTCCCTGATCTGCATCACTCCGCCTCCGGTTGTAGTTCGGTAGCCGAGTTCATCGAGCTGGCCGATACTGATGATATTGGTTCTGAGTTTGGGAATGAAATATACACCATAGAAAGCAATGTGCTCACCTGATTTGCCGCTGAACAGCACAGTGCCACGCCCTTCAATCCGCACTACTGATCCATCCGCGAACTTCACCGTCCCACACACGCCGGTATCCAGATCAGAGAATGTAGAGTGGACACCGGTCATGTGATTCGTAGCTCCCGTGTCCACCACCCAGAGAGTACCATCATGTTCCCCTTCTCTTTCTTCTTCGAGATTGGCTAGGGCCTTCTCCTCCACATGGATCTCCTCCGCAGATATCGCCGCAACGAAGCTCTCTGCTTGTGCTGGTGGCGGGGACACTATTGGGGCAGAAATTGAATCCGCGCTGCGCTCGATTTCAACCATCATCAGCGACGCCTCCTCCTCCCTTGCAACATGGGCCTGGGTCTTCTTGGGCTTGGACAGGCAATTCCTGGCCCAATGGTCAGCTTTACCGCAGCTGCGACAGATGTCGCCCGGAGCGGCCCGACGCGGTTCATTCCCGCCACCAGTGCGCCCCCTTCCTCTGCCACGGTTTCTACCGCGTCCGCCGCACCCGCCATCGCTGGATCCTCCTTGCTCACGTAGCTTGAGGCGCGCAATCCATTCCTCTTCGGTCAGTAGCAGTTGCCTGCCCTCGGCGACGCCCGCCACCTTCTTCTTCCGCTCCTCTACTGCACACAGACGTCCAGTAGCCTCCTGGATCGAGACCGCGCTCAGATCGAGCAGCGTTTTGATCAAAATTGCCACTTGCTCCAGTGGCTCCGGGACGGAGTGTAGTAACTTTTTGACAACTTCCTTCTCGGGAACGTCCTCGCTAAGAACGCAAAGCTGATTCGCAATCGTGGTGAGACGGAGTGCGAAGTCTTCAACATTCTCACCGGGTTTGAACGAGAGATCACCGAATTCCCGACGCAGCTTCGCAGCATTAGCCTCCTTCACCCGGTCGTCGCCGACTCGAACTGCCCTGATTGCGTCCCACGCCTCCTTGGCAGTCTCCTTGATGGCGAGGCCTGCCTGCATCCCAACGGGACAGCGCGGAGCAGAGTGGACAGTGCGCAGTGATCTTCCTGGTAAGTGCCGGCGCCGGACCTGATGACCTCCCATAGTCCGGCTGCCTGCAAATTCACCATCATCACCAGCGACCACTCCGTGTAGCCTGAGCACGTGAGGACAGGGTACACTACGGAGCTCGCTGCCTTCTCAACCACCCGCTCGACGATATTCTCCCGCCCATCTCCTCATCGACGAGGACGGCGTGGTGACGGAGACGGCGAGTCGTGGCGATGTCTCAGCAGAGGCGAGCCTCCTCCCTGCTGGCGACCCGGCGCAGACATGGATCCCACGAAGCGTAACGGCTCTGATGCCACTTGTCAGAGTTCACCGCAGCGTGAACACCGCCGATGAGCAGACAACCGCCTGCACAATTCAGAGGAACTCAGAGAGATTGTGGTAGCTGCGAATGGCAACGTTTATTCTGGTTAATTGCTGAATATAAAGACTCAAAGCACGACCCTTTCTACGGCCGTTGCAGTGCACGACATGCTCGCGATCTGAGCATGCCGTGCCTGGCGCCACGACGCGCTCCCTGGCTTCGTCATGGCACAAGACTTGGACACTCAGCTCCGCACGAATGCAGCGTGCGTCAAGTTCTGACCTGGACAACTAACTAGACAACGGCTAATTCAACTACTTAGCGCACAAGTTTATTTTGACAATGGTAACTTATTAAACCTTACTAGCCAACTCGACCACACATTACAATGTGTCTATGTTTGAAATATTATTCTAATTAGCTATCAGCAAACTAGCAAACTAGTTAAATAATACCTCTAAGTATGCATAAGATGCCTATACTAATGTCTCTACAAGATATAGCCATTTTTAACTTGTCGCAAAAGAGTGCATCTAGGTTCAATATATGTAGAAACTATATGAATGTCACAAAGAATGCCTCTATCATTCATAAAGACACTTTTTTTTTTCAAAAAAACTCTAAAATCTGCCTCTATGCAAGAGGCATATTTTAAAGTGTCACAAAAATATGCCGCTATAATATATATAGAGATAAATTAGAAAATACCTATAGCAAAATATCTCTGTAGTGCGTGAGTGAAATTCGTCCAGTTACATCGGAACTTCCCTCACATGTTCTTTTCATGCAGAACTATCCCTAACATTAAAAAAATGCTGTTACGGAAATTACTGATACTCTACATGATTGGAAAGGCAGCGTGAAAAACCAGTATAACCACGGCACTTTTAATTTGTGTGCTCTATGAAAATATGGCAACCTGACAGAAACAGTAAAATAGTGACTGTTATTTGTTACATGATGGAAGAACAGGAAAAATATTAATGACAAAGTGATGTAACTTGTTGCCAAAGTACATCTCATTTACTAGGTTTACAAAGTTAGTCATATCAACCTATGCATGCGTCAAAGAAAAGGAGTGTACAGTAACCTCAAGTTACACAATCTATAATTTCAATTTGTGGAAAACTTATGAAATCTGCAGATCTTGAAAAAAAAAAACTATGTAAAAAATGGATACAGCATCTGAAAATACGAAAAAGAGTGTTATATGGAGAAGGAGCGCGGCAGACATGTGAAAAGGGTGAAATTAACATGGATTCTCAATCCTCATGATGCGCCTAGCCAAGTGAGCGGTCCCTGTGGCCAGAGTTAGCACTCAGAAAATATATGACTATACATGTATTGCATATCTTGTTTACATGAACTCAACCTTTAGCAACATAAGAACCACATGTCATTAAAATGATTAGTTTTAACACGCCAGCTTATGGCTGCCGCATAAAATAAATACGTGCGCGCGTATGAGCAATTGCTTACGCCCGCTCTCTGTACATTAACAGGGTTTCAAATTACTTGAACAGCGAAATAACAGTTCTCCATTTGAAACTGGTAAATAATCCATCGCCTTATTAGGGCAATATTGCAAGCACTAGAATGCAACCTGAGGAAGCTATAAAAAGCAAGTAAGATCTGATGACATCCAATCTAGCCTGTAGCAAAACGGTGCTGATTATGTGGGTCTTAATCGTTTGCTTACTAGCACCGAGAAATACAAATGGACCACATTTGTTATCTCCTAGTTGTGGCTCGGGCGCCAGAAGCACTGCCGCTGCGATGACCGTTATGAACGACCAGGAGTTGCCGCATGTTCCGCTGAACTCTATATAGATTGTATCTTTCTTGGCACAGGTCATCTCAATCTATTCTATATCCAAGAACAAGAGGAGGCATTCGTATTTAGCATCAAGATATCAGTGTCCAGAACGCTAAGCTGCAAAGAGATTGACCACTATAAAATAATCTATAATCAACAATGCAGAATGTAGGCTTGGTATTGAATTTTCAGATAATAGAGCACAGGTTTGCAGTACATGGTATAAGATGCACAGTACATGGTGTAAGATGAAGCACTGGTAAACATGTAGGTGGAGTTCCTGAGCGGCCGACGACCAGCCGGCCTTTCGCCACCAGTATCTTGAAGGTTGTTGTTCCTGTGACACACCGGCATGGATGCTATCTTTCCTTGGGTTGCTGCTTTCGTTAGTTTGTGGCATGAAGCCATGAATGCAGGATAGGCAATCTGCAGCGACTGCGGTGTGGAGGTTCGGGGTTACTCTGACGCTCAGCAGAGGTATGTCATGCCACTGGTAGGTAGAATAGGAGGTGGACGTGTCCCTGCTGGCCCACCTATTAGTGAGGTCCATCCCTTTGATAAGGGTCAGAGGAACCGCATCTAGCATGGAGAAAGATGGTTTACAATTTAATGTAGTGACACCAAGGGAAACAGGTTGCGTTCTGCAAGGATTCATTCATTTAATGTAATGCAACCAAGTGTACAAGCTGGCAGCGTTCAAATGCTTGTAGCCTTCTGGTGAATGCTAGCCTAATAAAGCAGTCAAAATTGGGAAGCATTGATTTCTCTCCAGCTGTCGGCATTCTACTTAATGTCCACAGATAGAACCACTACCGAAAACGGCTCCTTGCCGATTGCAATTCCATAGGCACTCGGCAAACTAACGTTTGCCGGAAAACACTTGGCAAAGCCCTTCTTTGTCGAGTGTCATAGTCCAGCACTCGGCATACCTCAATTTTGCCGAGTGTCAGGTATCGTGCACTCGGCAAAACTGATGTCTGTTTGCGACCGTTACGGTTTGTCAAGTGCCTATATTTAACACTCGGCAAAAATCGGCTTTTTGCTGAGTGCCAGTCTTTGACACTCGGCAAAAGGCTATTTTGCCGAGTGTATTCTCGGAACACTCGATAAAAGGCTATTTTGCCGAGTGTTTTTTTACACTCGGCAAAGAATTTGATTTGTTTTTCTCACCTGCCCTCTTAACTTTTTTTGCTGCCCACATACTGTGTATGCTACTCCATGTTAAAATTTGGTACATTTTTCGGTCTTTTTGCTATATTTAGTTAATTTATTTTATTTAATAGAATTTTTGGAGATAAGTCAAATTTGAACTGCAAGTGATTCGAATAATGCAATAAAATGAATAAAAAAATTATATTCATGTTATTGAGTTTAATGTGAGGCCTTATCCGGCAAGTAATAGAAAATTTCAAACATGTTTGTCCACGAAACATGACTATAAACGTGTGGCCGAATTGTTTTAAAATTCTATAAAAAAAACCAAAGTCTGAAAATTATGAGATTTGTTAAAATCTCGTGATATCATATGTGGAATATGTGATAAAAAATTGAGCGCGTTTCGCAAAAGTTGTCACGTACGTTGCTTAGAAATCAAAGCATCTCCAAACAAGAATCTTACTATTGAGAAGGATTTCTTGAGATTTAGAGTCAAAGTGGTCGAGTTGAGGTTTCACTTCAAAACTTTTTGTATAGAAAATAACCAACATAGATTGTTTCATGTGAAATTTTGGTGAATTTTTGGATCCGTTTGATAATTTTAATCAATTTACTACAATTATAAAACTTTAATTGGTATAAAATGATTTTGAGGTATAACTGCATGAAATAATGGTATAATATTCGTGTAAGCATGGAATATGCATTGTTGAGTGAATTTGACAAAGTATTTTCAAAGCATATTCGAATAAATTTAGTAAAACACGTAATAGAAAAGAATAAAAGAATAAAATAAAAATACAGTTTGTCGAGTGTCAGCCAGTAGACACTCAGCAAATCTGGCGGTTTTCTAAAAAAAAGAGTACTCTATGTTTGCCGAGTGCACTCCGCAAACAATTTGTTTGCCGAGTGCCAGGATCCGGGCACTCAGTGATCCGGGCACTCGACAACCCGATCTGGCCGAGTGCCGGGATCTTGGCACTCGGCAAAACCGATTTGGCACTCGGAAAACCAGTTGTTTGCCGAGTGCTAGGGTGCGGGCATTCGGCACACCGTTCTAGCACTCGGCAAACTACGCGATAAGAAGACCTGTCTGCCCTTCCTGACTGTCACTCACACACACACCTGCTCGC
>BCLH01000173.1:122135-141987 GCA_001602315.1 Zoysia pacifica | reverse complement strand
GCCGTGCCTCGGCCGCCTCAGGTGAATTTTCTTCCATGTTATGGTTGTTGAACACGTAGTTGGCGGGAGCAGCTATGAAAGACAGTGTATTAGATGCTCAACAATGACGGCATTATTTTCTTTTTGTTGCAGGAGAGACTTAATTGCATCGTTCTCGACTTATCACTTTGCAGGACAGCAAGGTGAGACATAAAAGTCTTTTTTTCGTATGATGTTCATAGATCACGTAACCTAGTTAGATGTCTCCCGTTTGAAACAGATACGGTTGGAAATATGCAGATCTTTACATTTCTATAACCGTATCTGTTTCGAATTGTCCACGTTTTTTGGACAGTTCAAGGATACGTAGATGGGGTTAGTTTCCATGGTCTCTATTCAAGACAGAGTTTCGACATCATCTCCCTGTTGTGGCCGGATACACAATCTCCCTTGCAGGACGTGTATTCTGGTCATAGTAGGGAGGTGCTACCAAAATTCTGTCTCGGATAGAAGTAAAGCATGGAAACTAAACTCATCTATGCATCCTCGGGTGGGATTAGGACCTATCTTCACCTATTAGATAATACAAACATCGTGTAGATGCAATTGATTTTTATATCACTCGCTGATATGTTAGAGGATGGACGACCGTGCGTGGATGTACATGGGCCGCTCAAGTCAGGGTTCGTTGACCGATGAATGGATTGAGAAGACTGATGCTTTCCTAGAACTAGCATTTTCCAAGGTTAAAGGAGCGCCTGCCACTTGGTGTCCTTGCAGCAGATATGCTAACATGCGTCGACAAACAAAGGTGGTCATGGGTAAACATCTTTGCAAGAATGGATTTACGGTAGATTACACCCGGTGGATCTACCATGGTGAAGCCGATCGTATAAGAGACGAGGTCGTAAGACAACGTGTCGAGGATTATGATATTGATGGCGGGGTAGAAGACATGTTAAATGACTATCATAAAGCACACTTCGCTGAAGGAGGTAGGGAGGAGGAGCTAGAAGCAACCGCAAAGGCGTATTACGACATGTTGACTACGGCGCAGAAACCCCTTCACGGCCAGACAAAGGTTTCTCAACTAGATGCCATTGGACGCCTAATGGCCGTAAAGTCCCAGTTTAGCCTGAGTCGAGATGCGTTCGATGTTATGTTGACAGTTTTTAGCAGCATGCTTCCTGAAAATCACATTCTGCCAAATAACATGTATGAGGCACGGAAAATCCTTCGTGCACTTAAGATGCCATATGAGCAGATACATGCTTGTCCGAAGGGGTGCATCTTATTTAGAAAAGAACACGCGGAAGCAAAGTACTGTGCAAAGTGTGGATCCTCTAGGTTCCTGGAGGTAGACTCTGGAAATGGTCATAAGAGGCAGCTCGCAGTACCCGTGAAAATCTTACGGTACTTTCCGTTCATATCGAGGATCTAATGGCTATACATGACCGAGGAATTTGCGAAACAGATGATGTGGCATAAAAATGGACATCGATACAATCCTGAGAAGCTAGTACATCCTTCTGATGGTGAAGCATGGACCCATTTTGATGTGATTCATCGCGACAAAGCTTTAGAGGCTCGAAATGTACGTATTGCGTTGGCAACAGATGGGTTCAATCCTTATGGAATGATGGCTGCCCCATATACTTGTTGGCCCGTGTTCGTCATCCCCCTCAATTTAACCTCGGCGTCCTCTTTCAATGACAGAACATATTCTTGTCGTTGATAATTTCTGAACACCCGGGGGATAAAATGAGTGTGTTCATGGAGCTTGTGATTGATGATTTGCTCCTTGCTTGGGAGGAAGGGGTCTGGATGTATGATCGAGCTACAAAGAGAAACTTTAAAATGCATGTTTGGTACCACTTCTCCCTGCATGACTTCCCGGCGTATGGGATATTCTACGGTTGGTGTGTTCACGGGAAGTTTCCATGCCCAGTATGCAAGGCAGCTCTGCAGTTCATTTGGTTGAGGAAGGGTGGCAAGTATTCTTCGTTCGACAAACATCGACAATTCCTCCCTCTTGACCATCCATTCAGACGAGACATCAAGAACTTTACAAAAGGTGTCGTAGTTACAGAGCCTGCACCGCAAATGATGACAGGCGCCGCAGTTCATGCTCAAATAGATGCTCTCGAGGTCAGTGAACAAGAAGGTGGTTTTGTGAGATATGGTGCGCAACATGTCTGGACTTAGAAGTCGGTCTTGTGGAGGCTCCCCTACTTTGATGACCTTCTACTTCCACATAACATTGATGTAATGCACACTGAAAAGAATATTGCCGAGGCCCTTTGGGCAACAATCATGGACATTCCTGATAAGATAAAGGACAACGTTAAGGCTAGATTGGATCTAGCAATGTTATGCGATAGACCAAAGCAAGAAATGGCACCTCCTAGAGGCGGCAAGTCATGGAGAAAGCCTAAGGCCGAATTCGTCCTGAAGAGGCCACAAAGGAGGGAAGTACTAGAATGGTTCCAAACTTTAATGTTCCCTGATGGGTATGCATCGAATATGAGGAGGGGAGTGAACTTATCTACTATGCGAATTAATGGGCTAAAGAGTCATGACTACCACATATGGCTTGAGCGGTTTCGTCCGGTGATGGTTCGAGGCTATGTCCCTGAGCACGTCTGGCTAGTGCTGACAGAGTTGAGCAATTTCTTCCGTCAGCTTTGTGCTAAGGAGTTATCTCAGACCTTGATTGTAGACGTAGAGAGAATGGCACCTGTGTTGCTCTATAAGTTGGAGAAGATCTTTCTACCCAGCTTTTTCAATCCGATGCAGCATTTGATTTTGCACCTCCCGTACGAGGCACGAATGGGGGGGCCTGTGCAGGGTTGTTGGTGCTATTCAATTGAGAGATGTCAAAAGGTTCTTCGAACTAAATGTAAAAATAAATGCAAAATTGAAGCATCCATCGCAGAGGCATACATTCTAGAGGAGGTGTCAAACTTCACAACAAAATACTATTGTGACAACCTTCCTAGCGTGCATAACCTAACCGCTCGTTACAATGCGGGCGAAGATGAATCGAACCTCAGCATTTTTCGAGGGCAACTCGGAAGTGCAAGTGATGCGACCCATAAGACCTTGAAACATGAAGAGTGGCGCAATATTATGGTATATGTGTTGACCAACCTTTCCGAAGTGGAGCCGTACATGTAGGAATTTCATCATCAATTCTGGGGTGAATCAAGAGAACCTACCCCGCATGAAGCTGAGACACTTCTTAGACAGGGTGCGAGAAATGAAATGCCCGATTTCATGTCTTGATTCAAACATAAGGTACTGTCCAATTTACCTCGTGCTTACTTTGACATTATAAGTTGCTCGTATGTGTAAATAATACAATGAACTATCTTGATTTATCTCGCAGGGCCAAACCAATGCGTCTATGAGTGTCGAGTTGAGACAGGTCGCCGACGGCTGTGCCTGTAGGATCAGGTCATTTACCGGTTATGACGTGAATGGATATCGCTTTCACACAACAAAACATGAGCATAGTCGGCCCAATCGAAGAACGACAAATACTGGAGTTTTTACGCAAGGCCTTGATGGGGTCGAGTATTATGGAAGAATTGAAGAAATATATGAACTCACGTTTCATGGTTGCAAACCTCTTAATCCTGTCATATTCAAATGCCATTGGTTTGATCCTGAAGTAGTGAGACGGAAACCTATTCTTGGGTTAGTCGAAATTCGACAATCATCCGTCTTACCTGGAGACGATGTCTATATTGTGGCTCAACAGGCCACAAAAGTTTATTATCTCTCTTACCCGTGCCAAACCGACAACCATCTTAAGGGTTGGGATGTTGTGTATAAGGTATCTCCACACGGTAAATTACTGGTCCCAAACAATGAAGATTACAACACTTATGACGGAGAGTTCTTTCAAGAAAATAGGCTAGAAGTTACTTTTGAGATAGACCTAACCGAAGCGATCGGAATGGAAGTAGACAATGAAAGGGCTATCGACGAGGACGCTGGAGATGAGGTTCATAATGTGAAGGACTTAGAATTACTTAAGCGATTACATTTAGGCAATGACAGTGATGACACCATTTCTCCTTCGAAGCACGGGCACGATTATATTGACATTGGTGATAGTGATGATGAGACTTATGATCCAACTAATCCCGATCATGATGATTATTTTTAATACATGTATGATCCATACTAATAATTAATTTTTGTTTTTTAATACTAGTTCATTTTCTAATTTTCTTTTTTGCATTTTCTTTTAATATATTTTGTTTATCTGTGCTGATTGGTTTACTCTTTTTAATTGCAGGTGATTGGGCAAAGATGGTAGGCGGTTTCAGGAAGATAAAATCGCTATACAAAAGAGGTTTTGATGCAGCTGAGGGGTCCAGCAAGGGTCAAGGAAAGGGTGGAGGCAGAGGTCGAGGGAGAGGCAAGGCACCTGTAGCTCCACCGTCGCCTGTACCTCCGTCGTCGCCCGAGGAGGAGGAGCAGGAGGAGGAGCAGGATGAGGAGCAGGAGGAGCAGGAGCAGGAGGTGCAGGAGGAGGCGATAGGGGGTTCAGCTTACTCTGGAACGTCGGGTGTCTGGTTGCGAGGTCCCTCTACCCTCCCGACCCGACCGATACCTCATGAGAGACGCCCGCTGATTCGACCCACTGCTGCTAGGTATAATCACTTGGGCAGAGGTTGGATGCTTGTGGCTGCAGGTGATCATAAACGTCATGTCAATGGCATCCTTGGTCTTTTGCACAGGTTACACTTTTCGGGCCTGGTTGCGTATGGCGGAGGGCATGAGCCGGCCTACACATGGGACCACTACATCGCCTTTTTCAATGTATCAGATCGGGATGGCAGGGTCTTTCGTAACAAAGCGGAGCAGGTGACGACTGAGCTGTGGGTAAGTATTCCTCGCATTACATTTAGTTTTTATTTGACATTGCTAGATAATGACCGGATACATCGCGTCTATATGCAGGATTTCTTCAGATGCCAGGACGGATACGAGGCTAAGGCGGCCACTGTGGCTCACAAGGCCTGTGTCAAGCTCGTCAAGGACATGCATTACGAGGCTCGCGTGCAGGCCATTGTAACATACCATGCTACGTACCTTGACACGAAGATCACCAAAACTCAAGCAAGAACCATGACGATGACCCGGGAAAAATACCTGTAGGTAAATATAAAACATTAATACTGCTTTCTTCTGAGATTTAGTACGCTTAATTTGATCTTCTTATAGGTTATATACTTAATGACGTGTAGGTGCCTCCGTGGTGGTGCGCCCAGCATCTCCAGTGTTGGAAAGAGATGGTGAATAAGTGGTGCGCCGCCAAGTGGGAGGAGACACACAACGCTTGCCGGGAGCGTCGTTTGATGATGCCAGGTGCACCACACCATCAATGCAACCTAAGACTCGACGAATACGTGGCTAGATGGGTACGCGAATTCATTTCTTTATTAAAACGCTCAATTTTGCATAATTTCTACTCATCTTGCTATTTTTTCGCAGTCCTCGTCATATGGTGGCCAGCCTTGCTCCCAGTTCAAGGCATGAGCTTTGGCCCACAAGGGCAAGGCGACGTCCGACGTCGAGTACAACCCGGAGGACCCGTCCTCGACGTACAGCAATGCGACCATCCACAGCCGCCTCAGTGAGTACACTGAGATGGCAAGAGAGGTCCATGGGCAAGAGTACAATCCGAGCACCCAGGACCTTGATGGAGAAGTCGTCATGAGGGTAGGAGGAGGCAAGAAGCACGGGCGGTACTGGATTGGCGACAGCACACTCGACACGGCCAGTACTCCCACTCTCTCTCAGATTCGAGCAAGGAGCACGAGTTCAAGCCCGGCCATATGCCCACGACCAGCCACTGCACAGTTTAGGATGGAGGCAATCCAGGTTACTTCCGTTTTATTCGTCGTTCTTTGATTTTAACATATCTTTGCTTTGCATTGTAATATTGAGGTGAAATATTGTAGGCCGAGCTGGCAGAAGAGAGGAGGCTAAGGGAGGAGATGGCGGCGAGGATGGAGGCGGATCGGCAGAGGCAAGAGGCCGAGCGGCAGAGGATGGAGCAGATGTTTCACTGGATGCAAAGTCTTAGCGAGAGGATGGGTCAACCTCTGCCACCGGAGCTATTCCCTCCTCCACCTTCTCCTGCAACTACTCCTGTGAGTATGAATATTTTAAGTTGCTTGTTTTTACTTTAAATCTTGTCTAACATATGCAATCTTTTCTCCTTTGTACAGAATCAATCGGCGGCATCGAATCATGCGGCATCAAATCAATCGCTTCATACGTCGCAGTAGCCTCGTAGTTGATCTCTGTGTGAAGATATTGGACTATGTGTGAAGCTATTGAAATATGATACATGTTTATTGTGTTTTGTATGAGACTTATATAAACTGTCTGTGATGTGATTTATATGTTTTTTGTCTATATAAATTGCCTGTGATATGATCTATATATTTGTGGTTTATATAAACTGTCTGTGATGTGATATATGTGTGATTTTAGCTGATTTCAAAATTTCGAAAACATATTTTGCCGAGTGCCCTAGATTTTGCCGAGTGTGTGGGTAAAAATACTCGGCAAATACTAAGATTTTGCCGAGTGTTTTTACCCAGACACTCGGCAAAAGTTAAATGTTTGCCGAGTGTCGCGAGGCTGGCACTCGGCAAACAAGAAGAGTTTGCCGAGTGTCGCATGCAGGCACTCGGCAAAGTCTCCGTCACTGTTTTCTGCCCGTTCGGTCTACTTTTTTTTTGCCGAGGGTCTAAAGGGCACTCGGCAAAGTTTTTGCCGAGTGCCCGACAAAAAAACACTTGGCAAACGGCTCTTTGTAGTCAAAAGGTAGGCCAAGTGGCCTATGCCGTGGGTGGCACTCGGCAAACACTTTGCCGAGTGTTTTTTACCTTTTGCCGAGTGCCCTTGCCACTCGGCAAACAGGGGCATTCCGGTTGTGAACCGGCCCTGCGTGCCCACAATTTGCCATTGCCTCCCATTGAGTCCTATCCTCCACCTCCCATAAGAACCAATCTAGCCTCCATCTGTCACACCCCTTCTGCTCGTTCTTGTGGAAAAACCTTCCAGCATAGAGAATGCGAGCAGAAGACTGATAACTACGTGGATCTTGCGGAAACACCTCCACATCTGTTTCCATATCAAGGTATGCCTCCAATCTACCCTGATCTTCATCGATTTTGCATCCTGATCTACGTTTTCTTGTCTATCTTGCGTTTCAGAAACCCTAGAGATTCTGTGGTATAATCGAATGGATCTACTTGGCAATCCTATATCCATTGAGATAGATAACCATGGACTGTTTCTTTCTTTATCTATGATTTGTGGGCATCTGGCATCTAACCCATCGAATTTGGGTAAAAGTTACATATTTACCCTTACAGATGGCTCAAGGTCATTTGCCCACACCTAGGTGTGACGGCCTGGTTTTCTAACAAGTATAAACCTAGGTCTTTATATCACAATGTTAGCCCAAATAGGTGACATGTACATCCATGATCAAGGATGATAATTTTGCACATAGTTTTATATGAATATGATACAATACCAAGGTTTTGGCATGTGAACCAAGTAAACCTAACACGGGTCAACACAAGAGAGAATAACTAATACTAACAGAATCTGAAACACCACAAGATACAGCAGAAAACTTAGTGGAAATTCCAATCCACGGGCATCTTGAGTG
The DNA here is from genome assembly GCA_001602315.1 of Zoysia pacifica. Classification (NCBI taxonomy): domain Eukaryota; kingdom Viridiplantae; phylum Streptophyta; class Magnoliopsida; order Poales; family Poaceae; genus Zoysia; species Zoysia pacifica. The sequence continues at coordinate 134,300 of BCLH01000173.1, read as the reverse complement.
CATACTTGACCCTTCTTCATCTTCTTCTCTTTAAGGTCTTCAGGCTTCCATCAAGCTTTAAAAACGCTTGAATAAGAAAAGTATAGTTATATTACATAATGAACTCAACTTACTTTATACAACTACAAAGAGGATGATGCATGCTTTCGGGGAATAGTACAAGTAGCAATGTACAATAAGGCCAAGGTTTGCTGCAAGAAAGCAAGGTTTCAAATTTGATTATGCATAAATAATTTCTTTTAAATCAACCCACTGTGAATAAACAGTCCCAAGTTTCAAATTTTAATCCTAGTTAATATCCAACTAGGTGGCACAACTCTAATCTTTCAAAAGAGGGGGAAGATGAAAACAATATTAATTATGATGAAAGTCCTCACGCGATATCCGTGGCCATGGATCCAGCTATGGGCATAGATCAATACTCTATAGAACTTGTGCAACTGTATCCATATGAAATGGTACTATATCATAGATTTGTCGTAGCCTAAGTATAGCAACACAGAGAATCCATACTCAAGCGTCCAACTGGCATCTCCTATACCTCTAGGTTTGGACCCCCAACAGAGGGATGATGTTCTGACGGTCCTATCACTGATCAGATGGGGAATCTCTACTGTGGCGCGAGATTGCAACAATAGAACCCAATAACACCATAATCATACTCCTATGACTAGATGTCAGTCCACAGGGATGATCAGGTGGTGAGCACCAAAATACATGGGAACATATGAAACGATGAACAAGACCTCATTTGCGGGGTGGCCGGGTAGTGGCCGGGTATCTCCAAATCAACATCCTCCATCCGGACCATACAATCAACAACAACAAAGCGGTGTCCACTCACTGTTTATGGCACAGACACTCACCCATGGGAAGTTCCAAACAAGTTTCTCCACAAGCCCATATCACCTAACTCGTCCCTGCAAAATCAGTTGTAGTTGATTTTATTTTAAAACACTCATCCCATTAAAAGCATGGCCCAAATCAGTTTTACACATAGGTGAGTGTCTGTGGCATACTAAGCAGTGGTAATGAAACAAAAGCATTCCTAAGGCTCACATGTGGTAAAGATAAGCATAATATATCTTAGAACAAATTCTAGTAATTTTATGATAGTTGGAATGCTTGAGGTTGGCAAAAAGATCTTGCAAGTTTGAAACATAGGTCAATATGATCAAAGGGAAAGAAGCGAACCTGCCTTTGTGGCTGGAATCCCAAGAATGATGTGTCTAGTTTGTCTACACACTGTCTGGCACCAAATACATTGCGATCATGCAGTAATTGATTTATCACAGTTCTCCTTCCTGAGCGGTGGATAATGTAGAATCCAGATTAAATGAGAAATTAGTAAGTAAATCACAGGGATGCAATTTGAATTCAAATATGAATTCAAAGAGCTATCTTGATTCAAGTGTGGACCAAGTAATTAAAATAGACAAGGATAACAAAAAAACAAAATTAGGATAACAAAATAACAAAATTAGGAAAGAGCTGAACAAGAATCAGAATTTTCAGAAGTCAAATGATATTTTTCGAATTTTGAATGATTTCAACCTCAAAAATGACTTTAGAAATTACTAAAGAATATTCTATAGAACATATAAAATAATACTCCACAGAATATTAAAAAATATTTGACAGATGCACGTGGCCCATCTGTCATTGGCTGGACAGAAGATGGTCCATGATGGACTAAGTTCATAGAATATCAGAATATAGAATGGCAGACTAGGTCTAGATTACGCATTGCTAGTAGTCACTCCCACCACATCAAAATTGATGGTGACTGCATCACTAGATTGCCTAGGGCACAACACATGGTGTCAATCTGCAAGAATTCCCCAAAATCTCACCGAGGTCAACCAAGCTTAACAGGAACCACTCTGGTAGTAGCAGGACGACCTAGTGCATCTGCCTGACAAGATCACATCCGCTGGGAAAACCCTAGTGCCAACACAAACTCACCGGACTTCAAGCACACGGCGGCGGTCAAAAAAGATTCAGTCAAACAGCGATAAGTTTCAAAACAAAGCGCACCAAAACAAAGTGGGACCCACAGGGATGATAGCATGTCCAGCATGTTATCATGGCTCAATTTGTTTATTTAGCAATGGCCTTTGATCTATCTCTTTAGGAACTCAAAGCAGGGACATAAGGATGTACAAGGTGGTCACTGTTTAGTGGCCTGGGTAAATTGTGTCGACTCATTGAGCTTGGTTGACTGGCCATATCAGATTTAAAGTATCTTTTCTATGTTTGGAGAATGAGACGGCTATGTGTCGGCACCCCATTTCTGGAATGCACTGTGATACATGTATCAGTCCCTGGATCAGTAGCTGATACGCACAACACAACAGAATGTATATCAAACGTATACTTCAAAAAGAAAAACTAACCTGAGACAGGACTTTTAGTGGCAACATAGTGAGGATCTCTACGATCCTACACCGGTTGACCAACTAAAAGCAGAGCATGCAACGAAACACTAGGGCCCAAATCCACAAACAGGCTTAGGAAGCAGAACGAAACCAACACTGCCTAAAACTACAAATGCAGGCAGATGAGTACATAAGGTACTCAGCAAGCTCCAACACTAAGCAAAGGTATAAATATTGATGCACATTGGTTGTAGCAAGGATGAGGCAGCAAGGTCCATGTTGCCAAAAAGCTAGTTTTATGCAAGGTTCACTACAGAAGATTTTCAAAAGGGAGTGAAAGCATTTATTATCCATATTTTAATAAGTTGGACCTGGGGGAGTATAAACCGTTCCCGCCAGTTCCTAAGTTTTAACTGGAAGGGCCTCCACTATCCCCTCCAGACACTTTCCAAAATACGGGTAGCTACACCCACTCACACATCAAGACAGTATAGAAAATCTAATCGTAGGGCGCTCGAACAGTAGCATGTCAATACCGTGACAACAGCCTATCCGAAAGGATTTTTAACTCTGCAGAGGTTGTACACTGTACCCACAGGGTATGCTACTCCTGATCATTAGAGTTGCATAACGCTTATCCCACATCTACGCAGTTTTCCACAAATTCCACCCAAGGTGCAAGCAGGGGCCATCCCTCGGGGTTTCCCAGGCCGTCGATGATGCATCAGTACATTCTCAGAGTCGGGTCATGAATATCCACCGCATTCACGCCTTTTTCTGGTCCCCTCCAATCCCGGATATTACCAAACCAGGGGCTATATCCGCGGGCTTACGCTCCCGTGACGCGGGCAATTACCGTCGAAGGCCAGGCTGCGAGTCATCTCACGCCCTTCTCCTGTTCCCTTATGTCTTCACTACTGACCCCCAGTGGTTCGATGTGAAAAGAATACGTAGAGGGAATAAGTCCTGCCCAAAATATACAGGTTTTGTGGTTGCATGGGAATTACCAAGTCGAGGGCTAACAAATCGGTCCTTATATGGCAGGGGTGGCGGTCTCGTCCACGGCACGTAGACCACAGCGAAGCCTACGCACCTATCACCATCCCCTCAGGTGAGCCCCACCCCACGGCCAGAAACATCCCCTCTTCACCTAGCATTAGTTGTTATAATCCTGCCCCTTTTATTTGTACTCACACCACCAAACTCTTTTAACTCATTTTGCAAATTAATGGTATATGGTGCGGCGGTGCGGGGCACCGAAAATGGGGTCCTAAGCAGATCCAGAAACAAGGTAATATCCGTTCCGTAAACTATCTAGGAACGGAATCTCTATGGCTATCAAGGACACGTCGTCAATGGTTTTCAAGGAAGGTATTCGTTTCTATACAGTAAGTTACTGACATAAATATAAATACCTAAGAACAAGTAGGATTATGACTAACACAATGTTTCAAACCAAAATATCATGCATAGCAGAATAAATAGGCCCTATAGGAGCATTAGCAAAATATAGGTTCCAATATGAGGTTAGAGCTTGCCTGAAAACTCCTTAATCTTTAAGCTTGAGGTTGGAGGCTTCTTCTTCAAGATCTCAACCTTCAATCTCTGGCTTTGCGCCCAATCTACGAGCTTCTCTTCATATGTAAACCTTCTGGTTCCTCTTGAGGCTGGACTCTTCCTTACACTCAATGTTATCTACGCGAAGGAAAAGCCTAATAAAACTACTGCGAAAGAAACATAACTCAAGAAGGAGCGATAAAATCCAAAGAACTCCAACTAAGAACCAGATAACACCGTGAGGAAAACTTAGGGCAAGTCATGTATGTTGCGGTGCCTATTGACTTAGAGTGAGGTTCAGTGAAGGGTTAACATGCATTCTCGCTAGTACGAGCGGGAACGCAGTGTGTAGCTTATGTCATTTTGTGCATACCTTAATTTAGAGCTATTGACTAAATAATTATATCGTTTGTGCTGATAGGTGGCACGTGCACTAGTGTATGCCAATATATTGCACAGGCTTTCTAGTGAATATTTCTTGATTCTACTATACAATTGAACTCCTACACTAATAAATGGCATTAACTATGATGTTGTGATGGGCATATTGCTACTTTAGTTATTTAGTTTATACCTATATGAATGTACTACTTTAGGTGCTTAATGGTTAATTGCCTAACTTGTTTCATATAATTAAATTGCTAAAACTAACAAAGTGGCACAAGCGCTAAAAGGTGCCATTACATGGGTGACTGCATGGCAGGTTGCTTATGGCTGCTATCTAAGTAATCACTTACTTTCTAATATTCAGCTATTTGTATTTAACTATTAATCATATGATTCTAACCTTAGACTAGATTACTTAGTGCTAACATGGGTATGCATACTATGGTGTGCTAAATAATGAGGTTATGCTATGCTGTGGCATGCCTTAGTTAGTATAAATCTATGCTTAGAATGCATCATAACTAAAGACTCGCACTAACAAAGTTAAAACCAAAAGAAGGAACAATGATTAAACTCAGCGAAGGACTTACAATTAAAACAAACCAGCAAGATCGGATGTTGGCTGAGGTTTGGATGATTCGATGTGGTGGAGCTCGAGACAACGGTTCCAATGGTGTCAAACTCATTGAAAACGGAGTTGAGGGGTGGCGGTGGTGAGACGAACAAGGTGTTCACGATGGAAAACAGGAAATCTCCCCTGTGGACACGCTACCCGGCATGTGTCCACAGCTGTCGGGTGTGTGTGTGCAGGCGTGAAACAGGGGACGAACTTCATGGTGATGTTGTCAGCTGGTCTGTAACTGAAAACTGGCAAAGGCTGCATGGACACATGGCTCGGCCTGTGTCCACGGCCTCTAGACACCTGCGTGTCCAGAATCAAGAAAAATCATGTGGACATGTGGTTCGGCCTGTGTCCACGGCCCCTGGATACACGGGTGTCCAGAATCGGGGATTTCTCCGTGGACACAGAGTTTTGTGACATGTTCGTGGACACGTGAACATGTGAGCTGTGATCATGTCCGTGGACACGTGGACTGTGACCGTGTCCGTGGACACGTGGACTGTGACATGTCCGTGGACACGTGAAAGTGAAAGTTTGGGGATTTTGTGGAAGTTCCGGGATTCGTGGAACGTGAGAGTGAAAGTTCGTGGTTTTGTGGGAGTTCGGGGATTCGTGGACACGTGAGAGTGGAAGTTCGGGGTTTTGTGGAAGTTCGGGGATTCGTGGACACGTGAGAGTGGAAGTTCGGGGTTTTGTGGAAGTTCGGGGATTCGTGGACACGTGAGAGTGAAAGTTCGTGGTTTTGTGGAAGTTCGGGGATTCGTGGACACGTGAGAGTGGAAGTTCGGGGTTTTGTGGAAGTTCGGGGATTCGTGGACACGTGAGAGTGAAAGTTCGGGGTTTTGTGGAAGTTCGGAGATTCGTGGACACGTGAGAGTGGAAGTTCGGGGTTTACAGTGTGGTCACTGTGTCTGGAGCTAATGTTCACGGTGTTGTCATCGTGTCTTTAATCAAAGTTCACGATGGGTTTACCGTGTCTAGGTTAGGGTTTTTGGTAGAGTGATCGTGAATTGGGTGTGGTTTACTGAGACATTACCGTGATACTGGCTAAGGTTTAGGGTGAACTGGGCTCGGCCCGTGTCTAAAGCTATGGACACGGGTGGATGCTTGTGTCCGCAGCCGCGGACACACGGGTTTGCGGACACGAGAAAGTGTCCGTGTCCAAAGCCGTGGACACGGTTGGGTACCCATGTCCACTGTCGGGGACACACAGAATCAAGGACACGGGAAGGTGTCTGTGTCCCTGGCCGTGGGGCACGGAATAAAGACTGTGTCCAATGGGGACGTGGGTGCCCTTGCTCGATCTAGACTTCTCATCAACTTTGTGCCCTTTGAGAGGTATGTTAGCAAGACTTATGGCCCATTGGTCAGGGACCTGGGCCAAAGTTATGGGTTGGCCAATGTGACACAGGTAGAACGTGCTCTAGAATGTTTGACGTGCTCAGGCATGTTCTGGACGTGTTCCAGTGCTTTTGACGCGTTCCCAGTTGCACAACGATGAGCTCAACTTTGAGAAGCAGTGTTCTATGTAGAAGAATTAGAGGGCTTCTTTGTAAAATAACTTTTTACCTTCGGCTCCCCTGTCTAGAACGCGATGGACCGCAGCAGGGGGCCGGTCCATGTCGTCGCCTTGCCAGCGCTAGGGCGGCTCGCTGGTCAGAGAGGTTGGGGCACCGACCGGAGGAAGAGCAGGGTGGCGCGCTGAAGCTAGCCGTGTCCTCAGGTGTGTTGGGGAGTCATCGCGAGGGGCCGGCACCAGAGAGCTCGCAGGCTCGATGGCGGCTCATGACGCCGGGGCGCGGGAGAGGTGGAGGGACTCAGAGCTCCGGCAGAAGCGCAAGTGGGCGACGTGGTGCTGCTCGTGACAGGCTCGGACGAGATGAGGAGACTCTGCAGCACGCCATCGACGAGCAGAGGGTGGCGCGCCATGGGGATGCACGGCGGCAGGGAGCACGGCGGCCGAAGGAGCTCGGGCTTCTGGCCGGGAAGCACAAGGGCAGCGCCGAAGAGCTCCCTGCAGGGTCGGATGCGCCGGAGAGGGGCTAGGGGTAGATGGCGTCGGAGAGGAGGCATCCGGCATGGCGGCGCACGGCAGGGTTTGGCTTTGGCCGAGTTCTGCCCGAAATCGACGCGCTTTGGCGAGAGAGCAGAACATGGGGACGATGCATGCAATGTCAGAAGGGGGGCTGCTCGCCGAAGAAGGCGGAATCGCGGTGACGCAGGGGCAGGCGGTGCACGGCGGTCGGTTCTGAGAGCAGGGCGACCGAATGGGGATGGAGTGAGGTTGCTTCGACTCGAAGGTGTTGCGGCGCGTGGAGGAGCACGTGGCAAGGCGTGGGTCGCAGGTGCAGTGCATGGATGGGCGCGTGGCGCTGCTCGCGCCGATGTGTTGGCTAAGCGGCGCGAGGAAGAAGACAACGCTGATGAGTGGGGCCCGCGACTTTTTCCTATTTTTCTATTTTTTTCGAATTTACTGCAGGAGCTCTCTGTTTTTCTTATAAAAGAGCAACTTTTTGAGTTCCGATGAACGTGAAATTTTGCAGGGTTGAAGTGTCTTTTAGGATGAACAACTTTCGTTTTAGGATTATCTTCAAATTCTGAATAGATTTTATTCTATGAAATTCGGAGGATAAATGGCTATTTGAATGGAGTAAATTAATTTGAATGAAGTAAACAAGTTTCAAGGGAATTAGGCGGGTCTGGAATTCAAGGAATTCGATAAGACAGGAATTCATAAGTATTGGGTTCGAAGGAGTTGAATGAATTTCAATTTCAGAGGAATTTGTCGGATTTAGAATTTAAATGATTGAAATGAGTTTGAAATTCAAAAGAACACAAGAAAATAAACGGAAAGAAAAAGGAAAACAAAAAGGGGTCAAACACTCGACACACTTTCAATTTTAAAGTATTTAAATTTTCCAATTAACTGGGTTTTAATTTAGTCAGGTTTTTGTCTTTTGAAATAGGAAAGAAAAGAGAAGATGAGAAGTAGAAAGAAAATGTTAGGGTTATTGTTAGAAAAATTTTGAATTTCGCATTTTGAAACTTTTTCTAAAATTCGGGATGTCACACTGGCTACAAAAAAACTGAGCAGAACAAACCTTGGACTGCTCTTCAAATCCAGGTTCCAGATCAGGTACATGCCTTGTTGTCAGTGGCTATGATGCCAGAAGTAGAGGATGGTGCTCACTTCTTTGATTTGGAATAATCGATGGTTACATGGGCAGCGAGTAGGAGATTTTGCATCGCAGCAGTTAGCCCTAATAACAAAACAAAGTTTGGGCAGTTTTGCAACTATCTTAAATTAAGCTTGGATATCTTATATTAAAGGTGCACTTGCTGTTGCAGCTCTTGTGGACTTCCAACACTTGTGGGATATTTTAGCTGATTATGAGCTGAATCCTGAGGTAGAAGACAACCATTTCTGGAGTTTCTTCCCATCTGCATGTTATTCTGCTAAGTCAGCCTGTGAGGTGCTTTTTATTCAAGTCTGCTGGCCTTATATCATGGGAGAGGATTTGGAAAACATAGGAACCCCCAAAGTGCCGCTTCTTCCTATGGTTAGTAGCACATGATTGCCTAACGAAACGTAGTGGCTGGAATACCCAGAGAGATGCTTCTTGTATGAACAGCGAGAGGAGACCATTAACCACCTGCTGGTTTCATGTGTTTTGCATAAGAATTCTGGTACCGGCTGCTATTCTGATTTTGCTTACATAACTTCTCCCAGCAAGCAGCAGATAAATTCTTCGATCTATGGTGGAAACGAGCTTCTCAACTGTACAGTTACGGCAGGGCCTCAACTCCCTAATCGCTCTTGGCGCCTGGTCTCTTTTGAAGTACCACAACGATGTTTTCGATGGAGTTACCCCGAACATATATAGCTGGAGTTCTAGGCTTTCCTGCTGAAGAGCAGCAATTCTGGGAGATGGCGGGGGCTCGACCGCTAGCCTTATCCATGCGCCCAGTTGCTTGATGTGTAGGTCTAGTGTAGCTGTGGTCACCTCTGTTTTTTTTCACAGGCGCTAATGTAATCTGAAGTTTCTTCTTAATATAATGATATGCAGATCTCCTGCATGTTCAGCAAAACAGATTCTACAAAATACTGTATATCATATAAACAAAGGTAAATTTTCCAAATTTTTTTCACAAATGGGACTGGTAATTATATGAGTATATATAGATTTTTCAGCAGTCTGTATTTATTTTATATGATTTCCCATTACATTAGTCATATTTTTTGGCATTTATATCCTGGAACTTTAAAATAATTTCACTTGTTTTCATTGTTTCAGGTTTGTTAACTGGCTGTGTGATTGTAAATCTAATCAGCGACAAAATGGAGCAAATTGTAGGTGTTACCACCACCATTGTTGCTGATTCCACTCCTTGTACGGCTTTAGTGCCGGTTGCAACTGCCGTTCTTGCTCCTCGAACAGCTTGATCAAGTTCCATATGGAGTTCCTCTTTCTTTCTGGACGCGTTGTGAACACTGTAAACTACGACTTGAATATCTATTTCATTACAAAGACGGCTTCCTTGTTTGCCCTAGCTGTAATCACCTATTTTTGGCGAAGGAGATACCATTAGAAGCAAGCATAGGCACAGCTACTACTGAGCCAGTTTGTCGACGAGGGCATCATGATCGCCCAACCCCAAAAGCTCACTAAGTCATTTGACAAGGTACAATAAAGTTTATATTTTCTGGTTTTCTATATATACATACATACATACACACATACATACTATATATATATATATATATTCTTATTTCATTTTAAGAGAATACATAACTTATATGTAGCTAGATATTTATTTGAAAAGCCTGCTGTATCTTGCATGTGCGTTGTATTGAAAAAAAAAATCAAATATCTCGATATAGACTTCATTCTGTAGAAGAGTATAGCTTGACCATTTTTACTGTTTTAGCTGCTATACTCACTCGCTTATTCCTATTTCATTACTGATGAAAATTTGCTGTATATGTGCAATGTTAGAGTATAGCATATAGTAATGTATGTACTCCCCGCACATATTTACCTTCATGTGCCCAATAACTTGTTGGGTAAGTACATTTTACAGTACCAAAAAGTTAGGTAGCTACGGGCTGAACATGTCTTACCAGCAGCAAAATATTGTTTTGATCTGAAAAGAACGTACTGTCACATATTACTTTTTTTAATTATTTAGGCCTATAAAGATCCAACTTTCGAGAAGCAGCTCGAGTGTCATGAAATACGAAAGAAAGCTTCCCCAGAAGATGTCTATGCAACACTGGCAAAGATGCCTGACTTGACCCGTGAAGATCTCCTGAAAGGCTTTGATATTCTGAGATGTGAGAATTTTGAGTTCAGATCACTCATGGCACTTCCAATGGATATGCGAAAGGATTGGCTACTGATGCAACCGGGTACAAAGTGATTTTTGTTCGTAGTGCTGGCATGACTGTAACTTCAAGTGTTCGTTCTGTTAACTCCAAAGAGCTGGATTCTGTAATCTGCTATGTTTTATGTTATGGTCTGTCGTACTATGAGACTAATCACCATGGATTTTGTTGAAGTGGACCTATTACGGTGGTGAATTTGATAATGTTTACCTTGTTTCAAAGAATAACATAATTAATAATGTCTTAATGTTAGTGTTGTAAGGCACATGAAATGACCCCCCTCCCTTTTGTTGGTATTGTCGGCGTTCTGACCACCGGCACAGTAAATATACGATCGTGAGGGAGGTGTGCCTTTGGATTCGATGTGGCCTAGTCTAAGGAAGACTCAAGGAGATTTTTACCTGGTTCGGGCCACCTCGAGCGGTGTAATACGCTACGTCTAGGGGGCGGATTATCTCGATGATAATATTACAAAGGGGCGGGATCCTCTCTTCGCGGGAGGATCCGGAATGCGGGCGAGTGGGGGTGCTTGCTCGGGAGGATGCAAGGACCCTGGGCTCTAATGGAGCTTGTGGTTTTGTCTTTTGTGTGTTTGTGGCTGTTGCTTCGTTATGATGTGTTGTTACTCCGTGTCTCTATCGCTCCCCGGGCCTCCCTTTATATAGGAGGGGGCCCTGGGGTTACAAGTGATGGGCCCTACGCGACCCCGTCATCTCACCGATAGGTGGGCCCTTCCGTCGTTGTTGCCATCATTTTGCTTCGTCCAGACGTGGTCGTGACCCGTAGCGTCGTGCACAGCGGCGGGTACTGTGATGCTCGTTTGGCGCTACTGTGTCGGCTACAGTGTTGTCATGTGTTGTCCAGCAGCAGTCGTAGCTTTCTGCTGGAGTGTCGCCGTGGTGAATCTCGACCCACCCCGTCAGGGCGGTTGGCAGTTGGCCATCAGAGTAAATGTACCATAACCCCGTCAGGGCGGAGGGGCACCGCCGCCGAGGAAGATCGTCAGCTTCCTGGCGTACCACGAGCGCGGGCTGGGGCTGCCCGTCTCCAGTTTCTTCCGCAAGGTCCTCAATCAGTACGGTGCCCGGCTTCACCAGCTGGCGCCGAACGGGATCCTCCACGCCGCCATCTTCGTTACGCTCTGCGAAGCGTATTTGGGGATTCGGCCGAGCCTCTTGCTGTGAAGGTACTTCTTCCTTGCCAGCCTTCAGATGTCGAAGGAGACTGGGGTCGGCAGGCGCGTCGGCGGCGTCAGCATCATGCTCCGGACTCGGGAGTCCCAGGAGTACATCGAGGTCGACCTGAAGACCTCGCTGAAGGGCAGGCGGAGGTCGTAGTTCTACATCGACAACGCCGACCCTCAACTCCCGCCTTTCGAAGACTCGGTGCCCCAAGCGACGGGGTCCTGGAAGTCGAAGCTCTCGGCGGCTGAGGTCGAGACGATCCGAGCTCACCTGGAGGCAATTTGGCGCCTCCGAGAGCAAGGACTGACCGAGACAACGGTCTTCGGCGTCGCCATGCGTTGTCGAATCATGCCGCTGTGCCGTCGAGTGCACAGCATCGGGGAATACGAGGGGCCGGACGACGCGATCTGCGAAGTCCGCGGCCGACCTCTCTCCGACAAGGGAGTCCTGGTCCGGACCTCGGCTGTCTTCAAGGACGCCGAGGACGGCCTCAACCGGGGGCCACGTCCCCTCGACAGGGACCATCGTCAGCTGGTAAGCGTAGGCTTTTCCGTTTCGGTCGTAGTAGTCCGTCGTTGTGAGACTAATCTTGATGTTTTCCAGGGTCCGTCGACGGCTGCGACCGCCACCGAGGCCGCGACCAGCTCTGCC